>JBAMJV010011816.1:0-33609 GCA_037951105.1 Echinarachnius parma | reverse complement strand
AACACATTTCTATATCGAATATGGACAAAATTAACCCGTTGAGGTCTTAGAAGTCGTGTATATGAAAAAGCTGTCAATTTTATTATAAGTTGTTGTGCCATATAATAGGACCTTTTCCTGATCTTATCCTACAGTTCAAGTAACTAATTTACCATATGTTAAAATCTTCTTCATTCTCCTCATCTTTTCTTTCCTCCTCCCGCAATGTTATCCATGTCAGCGATGCGGGAACGGTAAGAACGGCGATGCGGTGTGCCGACCATGCAAGCGAGACTCCTACTCGGCGGACATGGGTGGAAGATGCACCCCTTGCCGAATCTGCGTCAATACCCATGAACTGTCCACATGCGAGCCCAACAGCGACAGAATCTGCGGCGACTGTTTACCGGGGTTTGTACTTTTTTGTTTAGTGTTGTATGTTGTATGTACATATACAGTAGTTGCTGATACTTTCGAAATAACATCTTACAGCAACTATCATGAACATAGTTAGAGGTGTAAGCGAGAGCAGCGCCGATGATATGTATAAGATACTCGGCATGTCAACATGTAATGCCCGGCGCAGACAGAGCCGACTCGACTGGTTGTCCTTCCGATCGGCTCAGTTTTCAGTGCCTCGCGACACACATTTTGCCAGTCGAGAGACAGTCGGATGCCAGTTGGGGCCGATTCAACACGATAAATCTGCTCCGACCGACTGGGCCCAACTCTAGCCTGATTTAAACCAGTCGGATCGGGTCGAGTCGGCTCTGTCTGCGCCGGGCTTAACAGTGCTATATGATTGATTTCTGGAGAGCATAGTATGGTCGCTAAACAAATTTGTACGAGTATTTTGATTTATCACATACTAATGTTTACACCTTTTTCTATAACGTATACAATTTTAAACACTGATGTGGAGCAGGGTAGTGATTTCCACTTCTCTTTATCCATTGGTCGAATAGGTTCCAGAAACATGACAAAGCGACATTACTAACGACTAATTTTGATCTCAGTACGTGCCCGAAAAGCTGTGCCGATTATCCCCTAAAGCCCTCTGCAGACAGAGCCGACTCGACTCGATCCGACTAGTTTCAATCAGGCTAGAGTTGGGGCCGGTCGGTCGGATCCGATTCATCGTGTTGAATCGGCCCCAACTGGCATCCGACTGTATCTCGACTGGCAAAATGTGTGTCGCGAGCAGGGGCGTCGATCACGGGGGGATGGGGGGGATATATCCCCCCCCCCCCCAATATTTTAGGTGGGGGGGATGGCCTGTATTATCATCCCCCCCAATATTTGGGGTTCACAAATATATAATAACATTAAAATTAAGGAGCATTGCCCCCTCTCATGAATGGAAGTTGTTACTATAGTCTTCTTTAAACCACTTTTTGATAATGCTAAACTGCCCAAATCCAAAATATTCTGGGGCTGCGCCCCTGGAACCCCCATTAAGGTTATTTGACCCAGTACCAGCCATGTACTCATTAAATAGTTTTATTCAGGACTTCTCTCTCGGCAAACTTTCAGGCGATCCTGGCCCACTGTGCGTTTGCGCTTCGCTCACTAAAATTGAGCTAACTATTCAATAGTTAATTGTATTTTTGTATAATTATTACAAATCCCAAAGCTTCCGGGGGCTTCGCCCCCTGGACCCCCAATAAGCTTTCCAATGTGGGTATATCCCTTGACTTATCAGGGTTCCATCAGGATGATTGCAATCGACAGTATTTATCTATCAGGCTAAAATTCATCCATACTTGGACAGTGCCCTCATCATGGGCGTCGATCTGTCATTGATACCCATTCATCAGGGGGGGATGATCTATTCATTCATCCCCCCTGATGAATGGGTATTACGTAAGTATCGACGCCCATGGCCCTCATCATAACAGGATGCTTGCAATGTGCACTTAATAATCTTCCAATCTCTAAAGCGCTAATTCAAAAGCCAATTAGCTAAAGAATAGTTAACTCTATATTTACAGATAGACAACATCTTTATATCTGGATATTACATATCCCAAAGCTTCCGGGGGCTCCGCCCCCTGGACCCCCAATAAGCTTCCCAATGTGGGTATCCCATGACTGATGCTATTCAGGGTTCCATCAGAATGCTTGCAATATATGTATCTATCAGGCTAAAGTTCATTGGACAAAGCCCAGCTCATAACATGATGCTTGCAATGTGCACTTATAATCTTCCAATTTCTAAACAGCTGAATTCAAAAGCTTTCCCCCCCCCTCCCCCCCCACCTCAGCCATAAGAACCCGGATACGCTGCTGGGTTGTCGCTTCGCTCCCTCGCCAGAGATGGTCAAAATGACGAATCATCCCCCCCCCCCCCCCAATGGCGAGAAGAAATCGACGCCCTTGGTCGCGAGGCACTGAAAACTGAGCCGATCCGAATGAAAACCAGGCGAATCGGGTCGAGTCGGCCCTGTCTGCAGAGGGCTTAACACCCACACTGCGAGAACTGGTGGATACCAACTTATACAATATATGGATCTATTTTCCTTACTTACTAACCATTGATTTAGAGCTGTGCGAATGTGAGATCTGCATATCGACCTTTATTCAGTCATTGATTTGTCGTTATACAGGTTCTACAAAGCAACCGAAGATTTCTTTGATCCGAGTGCGTGCCCCAACAGTTGTGCCGATAATCCGAGGGATACCCCTCAGTGTAAGGGGTGGTGGAGGGAACAAGAGCGGCATGCTGCGATGAAAGCAGCAACCGAGTCTCCCAAGGAGCCAACCCACCTACCGGCAGATATTGAATCAGAGCCTTCCGTCTTTGTAACCGATCAGGCACACGACTCCCAAGGTAGTTCATGTTTCTCTATGATTCATTAAATCAATCAATCAATCAATCAATCAATCAATCAATCAATCAATCAATCAATCAATTTACCATCAATCAATCAAACTACTTCAATTTATCTTGTAGTTATGGACAGAACAACAAAGTTTGATATGAGAGAAGAAAGATGGATGCATTTTGTACCAAACCTAGTATATACAGGGTGTCCTTAAAAAGAGTAAACCCAACTTTAATGGCTAATCATCAGAAAACTGTGAAATATTTAGAAAATTTTTATTGTTGTTGGGGTAGTCCATGAAGTCCTCTGTCCACTGATACCAAGTACATTATGTAACTGCCATGCATGACTGAGCACACTTGACCTTTATGACAGGTGGTAAAATCATCACTGTGACAAGTTAGAATTTCACTTGGGTTTGCTTCGATGGCCTCCCTTGGATGTTTTCAGCGGACCTCCCAGTTCGTCTGTGGCCAGAAGTGTCCCTTATTGCGATTCAGACTTGTTCCATGCTCATCATACTTTCGCACATTGTATCAGATGGCCCGTTTTGTGGGCACCGTCCTCTCAGGAAACTGGTTCCGAAAGTCCTCTTGAACGGCAATGAAACTTCTTGTTTCATGATACCGTGTCACCACGAATGTTCTCTGTTCAGTAGTCAATTGAACCATGTTTGTGAAGCATATGAACTGTGTATCTGTTTGGAAATGTTTTTGGTCAAATGTCTTACATAATGGTATTGATTATGTGACAGCAAAATTAAGTTCAATAAGCCCACACCCCACGGGCGTCGATCTGTCATTGATACCCATTCATCAGGGGGGGGGGGGGGGGGGGGTGATATATTCATTCATCCCCCCTGATGAATAGGTATTACGTATGTAATCGACGCCCATGCCACACCCCAATATACACCAGGAAGTAACTTGTCACAGTGATGATTTTACCACCTGTCATAAAGGTCAAGTGTGCTCAGTCATGCATGACAGTTACATAATGTACTTGGTATCATTGGACAGAGGACTTCATGGACTACCCCTACAACAATAAACATTCTCTAAATATTTCACAGTTTTCTGATGATTAGCCATGTACAGGCCCGTAGCCAGGATTGTTCGAGGGGGGGGGGGGGGGGGGGGTCCAAGACCAATGATGGAATAGAACGGTCAAAAATGAACATAACTAAATTTGGGGCGTACGCACCCGACGCACCCGACGCACCCGACGCACCCCGCATGATGCCGGGAACATAAAACACAATAGTTCGAGAATAGACACGATATGTGTAGTAATTACCAATCAAGCCACCTACAAATGAACCAAATATTGAACAAAGACATCAACTAAAATGCATACAATGTTATCGATTGTACTGGTAAGACTGAACGGCACTCTGTTAACCGTAGTAAACATGTGTATTCAGTATTCTGACAATTATGTTAATTTTCCCGATACAGTTGAAGACGAAGTTGTCCCAGGTTCGGCGCCAAGGGCTTCGGGTCACCAGACCTATATGACAACCATCATCGTTCTTGCCGGTGTCCTCATTACAGTCATCATCGTTTTCGTTGCCGCCCTGGTCTACTACATAAGTAGACGCCCAAGTTCCACTGGCTCAGTGACGGGCGAGACGCTCATCGCTCCAGGCTCCCCTGCGGGTTCATCTACAGGTCGTCCATGAGTAAGAATTCATAACCATTTCAAACATATTTTACACATTATATTATCATGATCAAAGGCGTACGAAACAGAGACTGGAAGCTATAGCCTCCGCGTTCTGAAACTATCGTTTTCGGAGAGATGCCACCTCGTTGTCTTGCCAAATAATGATTCTCGTGCTGAAAAAAGCACATAAAGCCGATGCAGTTTGTTTATATGAAATCAATATTATATTAACACAGACACGACAGACTTTCACTTATAAAAGAAATCAAACGTTTAAAGTAGAAAGCGTTGGCTGTCATTAATGTTGTTTACATTGACCGATCTTGGATCCCGTGTTCGTTTTCATTTAAATCGTGACCTACGTGGTATTTTATTAATTGACCACTCTAATCTGACTGGACTGGGTGCTTACTATGAGTGTCCCCGCTAAGTTTGCCACGGAATGGCTGATTGGCATCTAGTCTTATATTTATATTATACAGGTGGCCCAGAAATAATGGAACGGGGCACTTCCCATAATAAAGTAACTAAATGACTGGGTCCATCGGATAGTGTGTCTTTTCAAATGAAAATTGATACCAAGAACATTAATTTTGGGCGTGTAGTTTTTTTTTTAGAGCGCTGTGAGTGACACCATGTCAGGGTTCATTTTTCTTCAATTTTGACTGACCTATTCGCTAAAGAATGACCCGAACGGCTCGTCATACAATTACGATGCACAATGATGCGGACACCTTTGTTAGTGTGCATTCGACTGAATAGCCACAGCACCGTAATTCTATGCCGAGCCGTTCGGGTCATTCTTTAGCCAATAGGTCAGTCAAAATTGAAGAAAAATGAACCCTGACATAGTGTCACCCACAGCGCTCTAAAACAAAAACTACACGACCAAAATTAATGTTCTCGGTATCAATTTTCATTTGAAAAGACACACTATCCGATGGACCCAGTCATTTCGTTGCTTTATTTTGGGAAGTGCCCCGTTCCGTTATTTCTGGGCCACCCTGTATAGAGCTTTCCGATTCAAAATATATTTCCATATATTCTTTTTAATTAGAAATCTACAATCCTGGACATAAGACACCATCGCCTGAAAGAGAGAGACCAGCTTACGGGACTTCCTTGTGGTTAGTTATAATTCCATTCTTAAATGTCATGTCAATGACACTGCTAATCATTAGTACAGGTTATTGTACAACGTTATTCAAAGTCAATTTCTTCTTTATCCCCCTAATCATGCTAATACAAACTCTATCATAATAATTATAAATAATGTATATATATAATATATATTGTTGACACATGAAAGCGTTACAGTAGTCAGGGTATACAAATGTAAAATGAAGTGTGATTTAAGGTGAATTGTTAAGGGTCTGAAATAAACACAGTTAATATTAAAAAGATGCTAACATGCTTTAACAAATAAATTATGATTAATCCGAAATTGCTGCTCTCTACCCAGGTGTATAAATGGGTACTATGGTCGGGTGTCAATTAGCCTTCGCGCCATTGGCAGCATATGGCTAGTATGCTCCCCGGGGAGTCGAGAAAGTACGCACTATCATTGTGTGGGTTTGAACTGTACCTGATGACTATGGGTAATTATAAATGCGCTTAGAAACCCTGTATTAAGCGCTATATAAATGCAAGCTATTGTTATTATTATTATTATTATCATTATTAGTAGTATTATGTGTTGGAACCCCACAGGATGTATGACTCTGAAGGCAGCCCGATACTTTGCAGACCGGTCAGTTCGATTTCCTCTAGCCCTTCTACACCAAGGATGGACCACGATCTACGGCGACAAGCTCATGAACGCCAGATGAGACCGGACTCGCCCCTCATCGCCCATCAACCTCGTCCAGCGGTTATGAGACAATATGGATACATGCCCTATGATACGTCATTCAGAAACGAGGAAGTCGCCGCCGTCTCCGCTTCCTCCTCTCCATCCATGGATTCGCCATCGCTCTCCTCACCATCATCCGACCGCATAGTAACAGAAAACAAGCATGGCGATCCAGTAACGTTCCGAGAAGAGGATCCGAGTACAGGTGGACAACCAATTCACCCTGTTGTGAGTTCGACTGGCCTAACGGTGCGTCGTCGATCATTGCAAGTGACTAACCAAACCATTTCAGAATTTGCGTCTTTGAGGCAGAGCATTGGGAAATTAAATGGCGACGATGCTTATACAAATGGCAAGAACAAGTCTAGTTTAAACAAGAGGGACATCATAAGAGGCGAAGAACCTGAAGCAGCCCTTTTCCCCAAGGACTCAGGCGGCGTAAATACTGACGAGGATGGGAAAATTCCTGACAGAGCTACCATCAAAAATCCTGACTCGGTATTGTCCAATGTCGAACCGGTGAATAGGACAATAGGAGAACCTTCCTCAAGCGTCTTCCCGAATGGCAATGGCTGTGACGGAACTGCAACAAAGTCTCCCCGCATTAGCCATCCTATGCCTCATTCTGCGCAAGCACCTAAGCTGCCATCCGCCCCAAGCTTCAACACCCAACAAAACCGTAATGATAACAACACAACAGTTACGATCAGCATTAGATCAGGACCTATCAACAAGGTCCAAATCGGAGACGAGTACAACAACCACAGTGGCATGGCAGGGAATCGCGTGTCCCCTGATGGACTTCAGGGAAGCGACAGGGCCGGGGACGAGGAGACTGATGACGATGATAGTGCGCAGGAGGACGACTCTTTGATGGATTGAAAAAGTACTTTCTTCATAAACCTTTCCTTCCTCTCCACTGCCTTCTCCTTCGGTTGTTCTGTTGTTCTGGTGTCCACCCTTGTCATTCACACGACCCCAATAACAGTACTTCCTATGTTAGATGTGTCGCTTTGGTGTCAAATGTAAACAATTATCATACGTATTTTCTATTGCCATGATTTTCTTCTTTTACGAATCCCTGCCTTAACATATATAACGTATACTATGATGAAGATTCCAAATGTACAATTATTTCAAACGAAAGCAATCTTCCCACAGAATTATAATTCGCTGTAAATAATTATAATTATTCGTTATAAAACTGTTCAAGTAACAGTTTACTTTCTGTGATGTCGTTAATGTTCTGTTATGATACTAAGCCATAGACACAGCTGTAACATGCAACTCATTTATGAAATTTGAATGAATTATAATTCGCTGCAAATAATTATAATTATTCGTTACAATTCTTTTCAAGTAACAGTTTACTTTCTGTGATGTCGTTAATGTTCTGTTATGATGCTGTAAATGCAATTAATTTATGAAATTGGAATGAATTATAATTTGCTGTAAATAATTATAATTATTCTTTATGATTATCTTCAAGAAACAGTATATTGTGTATATTTGGTTATGATAGCCATACCACAGGTTGACAGGTGTACAATGTTAATGAATTACTCAATGCGTTTTTAAGGAAATTCCATTTGTTCAATTGTACATAAGTCATGTATGATAACATATTCATGTTTGAAAATTTAATAGTTTATATATTTTATACATATTAAAACATTTTACAGAAATTGTGAATCTATAATAGGGTACACTGGGCTGAATGTGCATAACAATGAATATCAAATACTTGCTGTACAAATGAACATAAAATGAGAAAGACAGAAAATAAGAAGTCAAATAAAGCATTAAAGGGGTAGTTCAGTTATGGTAGAGAGGGCGCTGCACAACACCATTTTTTCATGAGGTAATGAAGAAATGAGTGTCGAATTTGAAAGAACATGCAATTTTAATGGCAGAATAACCTTTATTTGGTCAAAATCGGTTCAGAAATGGCTGAAATATTAATAAATATATCCGATCGTATTTATTTGGGCCCCAAATAAATACGATGATTTTTTGAAAAAAAATTTAAAATGCTTACACTTTTTCAAAAATTTCAAAAGCGGTTTTTAAATAGTTGTTGATGATCTCTCTTTGTATGCAAAATGGTTGAAACCAATGCCTTATTAGAGAGCGCCCTCATGTGTTTGAATGGCACTTTTTGAATGATAACAGGCTTTTTAATTAGTCGTTTGTATTTTTGTATACCTTTCGAGCATGGTGGGGATATAAATATTAGTTTGTAATCTTACTGTGCAGGTTCTGGTTACTAAAGTTCAGCCTTAACAAAACTGTACTATCCCTTTAAGCTATAGATAAACCGTATAGGTGGACAAACGATGATAACGACTACGAAGGCTTGGTTGCACAAAAGTTATGTCCAAATCTCCCAAGAAGAAAGGTCCGGTGTAGTGAAATGGTCTGGCCATTTTGGCGGTCATTTTGTGTAGCAAATTGGTTTGAATGTCGAATAGTGTATCCTTTTCATGATAATTATATAGGTACAAATTAGATTCACCATTACATGTAAGAGAAGGGATTGGATAGTCCTGACGGAAGGACTGCTGGTATTCTTTCTTGGTTAGTCCTAAAAGGGACTGAGGTATTCCTTGAATGTATTGTATTTTACTTTATGGAAACCTTTTAAAGTTGCATGTCTATGTTTGTTTAAACAAAACATTACAAATAAAACAAAAGAAATTGGCTCCCATTTCTCAAACGCTGACTTACAGTAGATCATCATGATGTCAACACATTAATGCAAAGATAAATAGATAGTACACAATTTGAAACATGTTTCTTTCGTTTCTTGATCATTTAATAATGTGTTGCAAATCATCAAGTAATGACATATTGTCATTATTGTCGAGAAAGGAAAGCGTTCATTAGCCATGCCTTTATGGAAATTGGTATTGTCCGAATCAACACAATCAATTCATCATTCGAAGAAGGCCTGTAGGCCACCAATCAATACACGTATAACATGTATCATTATTGATATTTAGACATTTTAACTTCTATTTCGTTCACAGAATCAAGAATACAGTCAAAAACTCGCTCTGTAACGACTGTTCCTGTTGAAACGACTCACGGTGAATTTCGTTGAATCCCGTTGTATTTTGTTATTTTGATGGTCTGTCATAGTATCGACGACCAACGGTGGTACGTGTATAATTATGACGCACATTCATTGCCACTAGACTTCGATCTTCGATAAATCGATGAAATGTGAGTAAAATAAACATCGACGCACATTGAATGATGTCTGCTTTATAATTATGAATAATCAGAGAGAGGACATCCAAGTAGGAGGTCGATCTTAACAATCTCCAACTCGTTAGACAAATTCTCCCTAAAATCCAAGCACCGTTAGAAGGATATTTTCCTCACATTGATCGATGTATTTAAGATCGAAGTTAATGATTACAAAAATACACGTCGTAGTAGTATGTTGCTGTATATAATAACAAATGTAAGGTGCGCGCGGGGCTGATATCTTGGCAAGACCGATGGCTGGAAGGGGGGTGTCGAGAAATTCATTCTCTGTTGATCTGCACGGAAAAGGGTGGAAAATATAACCATTATTTTGTTATAGCAAAATTATATCATTCTTGTAGTGAATAATTACATAATTTTATCTCATTTGTTTACCAAATCTGACCATCGCATTGGAAAAAGGGATTCTTGATATATCTAAGTGCTCATAACAATATCATACATGTTTAAGTATTGTACAACTTTATAGCATCATATGTTTTACAGTTAGTAATAAACCTATGCAAAGGCTTTTGCACAAAATTCGTCTTTTCTGTCTTCTTTTTTGTTGTCTTAGTTCACGAAAAAACGGGGGGCACATACAAATACAAGACAATACCCATTAAAGGGCTCCAAAACAATTCAAATGACAGTGTTATGAAAACGAAAGGGCGTCACAAGAGTAACATTGCTATTTAAATTAATTCGACCAATGAGTAATTTACACTAGCTCAGCTTATTATTACGGTTGTGAATCTTACCTGCTTAATCACGGGTCTTCAATCGACCTACGATCAAACATTGGAAGGCACTGTGGCGTTGGTATCCCCGTCCCGCCCGTTGAATTTCCAGAGGATGATGAGTCTGGAAATACCGCTGAGTAGGCCGGGGACGTTGGGGAGCTGTAAGAAGAGGAGGAGGAGGAGGAGGAGGAGGAAGAGGAGGAGAAAATGAGGAGGGGAGAATGAGGGAATGGAGGAAAAGGAGGTGGAGGAGTAAAAGGAGGTGGAGGAGGAACATGAGGCGGAGGATGAGGAGAAAGAAGGGAGGAGGAAGAGAAAAGGGGGAGGAGGGGGAGAAAGAGGAGGGGGAAATGAAGGTGCAGGAGGAAAAAGAGGAGGAGGAGGAAGGATCGAGAGGGACGGAAAGGAAAGGAAAAAGAAAGAAGGGAGAGGCACGAAAATTGTTGTACATGAAACGTGTATTTACCCACAATTATGACAATTTCGTATTCGCACATAATAATTGTATTTCAAGAATAAATCGGTGGTGAAGACTTTTTTCTAAATTATAATTTTCTTTTATTTCATTTAACTGTTAATATTGATATTTTGTCGGTGAGAAATAAACCCAAAAAGAGTGAGTCGCGAGAAAAATTTCGCAAACCCCGGCAAAAATAATGGCCATGCTGCCTCGACTACTTACTGCAATAAATGTGTCGTTTAGCAGGAGGCCATATGTGAGCCATAGGGAGGATGAAATGAGCGTTGCCATGGTGAGGGAAGCAGAGATGGTCCGAGCGGATTTCACTCGGATACAGTGAACCTGGATAACAGGATTAGATTTGTTATGACATGCAATAGACTACATAGAGACTATAATACAATTTATTTTCATCGTTGTTTTTTCATCAAGTGAATATCTATAATCAGTGTAGGTAACTTAGAATGGTAGTACAATATATATATATTACAAACTCGTTCACATGTGCTACACTGCAGACAAATTGTCATAAATACGATATATTCTACGATATATTCGTACAAATATTGTGTTGTCAACTCGGCTCTTTGAAAAGCATCTTCGTGCGGCAAAGAAATTACAGATTAATAATGCATGTATCCAGACTTAATCAACAGTATATCATTGCCATGTCAATATCACAATAACTGAGAATATAATGTAGCTCACCATGTCGCATATGGGTGACACGAACATGAGAATGGTGACGATGCTGGCGACCAAGCCGACCTGCTTGAGCGCGGCGGCGCGCGTCGGGACGAACTGCGTGATGTAGATGTAGAGCACCACGAGAAAGGCCACGCCCGTGATCGCCTGCTGCATCGGCCGGAGCTGAGGGTTGACATCGAGCAAGAGATCATCGGGACATGTAAGACATCGACCGGGAGATCGTCGGTAGATATAAGACAGATTGATCAACAATATCATGAGAAAGGGAAGACAGCATGATGTCTAGTGCCAAACCCCGTAGTCGCATGTTGTATCGACTAGAACTGACGATCATAAGATCTTCATTATAAACAGAGTATAAGGGAGAATTGGGATCGGGGGATGACACGACCTGTCGTTATGAGACAATGATTTAGGGATTGAGAACTATCTTATTTAGTTCTTCACCGAATTCTTGCAATTCCATTATTTTCTCTAAATTGACATTTCCCCTTTCATACGGTATACGGTAGCCGTAACTTGGCAAACTGGCATATGGTGAATGGTCAGAGAACGCGCGATCGTTTGAAAGTCATACTATCCTGCCATAGTTATTGTAATAAAAAAAAAAAAAGGCAATCTGCTCATTCGTTGATTTTGTAATAATTGCGGGAAAATTACAATTATATAAATTAATATGAATTGCGTTCTAATAATGAAACCTGTATGTATGTATGTACAAAAAAGAAAGAAAAAAAACAAACATTGGCAAAAATTTCGGTTGAACAATACTAATTTCAGAACGACGATAATTAAAAGGAACTGATCATCAATAAAAAAAAACAAAAAAATTTAAGAAGAAAACGTCAACATGGTCAACAAGAGGAATACCTTGGATGGACTGAAGTATATGTAGATGCCGATGTAGGTGAGCTGCACCATGAGTCCCATGACGTTAACGATGATGATAGCGGTGTCAAAACAGAGCACGCCGTATGTCAGCCACATCACGATGCTATAACGATGATGATGATGATGATGATGATGATGATGATGATGATGATGATGATGATGATGATGATGATGATGATGATGATGATGGTGGTGGTGGTAATGGTGGAGTAGAAGACGAAGAAGAAGACATAGAAAGTAATTTGTAAAAGAACAAAACTGAAAATGGGGATTAAATAAAGGTAGACAGAAACGGAGAAAGAGATGGCTAGAGGCATAAAAAGAAAATAGGTATAATTGTTATGTTCTTAATAGGCTGCCCGGCTATTAATTATCTAACGTTAAAATTTGCTTTTTAATGCATGATTATAAAGAAAAAGACGGAAAAGGCAGAAGAACAAAAAAAAAGAAGATTATAATAATAGTGATGGTGAAGACAATAATGGTGATGGTGAAGACGATGATGATGATGATGATGATGATGATGATGATGATGATGATGATGATGATGATGATGATGATAATAATAATGGAAATGGTGACGGCGATGATGATGGTAATGATGATGATGATGATAATAAAGATGATGTTGATAATGATAAATATGATAATGATGATGATTATGATGAAGATGCATACGCTTATCATAAAAGTTATTGTAGGAAATACAGTCAAACCTGTCTTAGCGGGAACCTGTATATAGCAGCCAACCTGCCTATAGTGGCCAGCAAAAAATTACCCCTAACAAAGAAAAATCATGTAATGGAACCTGTCTATATAGGTCACCGGCATACAGTGGCCACTTTTCTTGTTTCCCTTGGGTGGTCACTATACACAGTGAATAGTAAAACAGAAATGACAAAATTAATGAATGAAAAATAATAATCAGTGAAATAATAATGATTAATTTTTACAAAATGATGGAAAGAAGATGAAAAGAGAGAGACGTAACAGAAATGTTTGTTAACTCACTTTACGGCTGTTGTGATGAAGGGAACAAATGAAATGTTTCTGCTCGTTCTTGTCCGGAAAAACAATGAGCAAGTGGATCTACATGAACGAGAAGAAAACAAAATAAAGAATGAAAAGAAATAATGAAATTTTAAGATGATGGTTAATAAAAATTGTATAAACAAAACAATATCACCAACGATGTTATCTTAATAATTTACGAAAATTATGTTGTTGGTTTTACTTTTGTTTTAAGGAAAGGTTCAATAAATGTTGGCACACCTTCTTCCTACTTAATTAAACAATCAAGAAAGGTTTAGTACTCCGCGTATACTTTGATAACCATTTATAATAATTATCACCATTCTTTAAACCAATATTCAATATTAAGACGCATAGGCTACTTGAAAAAATTTGTTTTGTATGATCTGTACGAATTTTAGATTACATTTGTAATATATTCATTTTCACAATTATTGAAAGTGGAACATTTCAAATGAATGTTGACTTACATGCCGGATAAATACATGTAGACTGTGAAGATGACAGTCATCCAGGAGAGGAAGAATAACGCGTCCATGTTACCAACCCACTCTCGTACAACCGTTCATTAAAAGTTTACGCACTAAAATAAGTAAATGATGACGGGGTTGTAACTAAAATTATAAATTTGTTTAACAGTTCTGCTTTCTGATCTGCCTTGCCCTCTTTGATGGGCAAAAGACAGCCCTAGCCCCTCCGGTCCTGGACGAAGAATCCGGCTGAGCGATCTCCCGCCGTCATTTCCTGCTGGCCCTATCCATCTTGCCTGTACGAGTGAGACGCCAAGAATGAGGAGTGCTCCCTAAAATCCCACGGCTTTATTATATAAACAAAAATATAGTTCAAGTGCGAGGTCCCATATCTGAACACATTACAATTTGTTCCATCAAACGCAAGTTAAGAAATGCTCAACGCTGATTTGTTGAAATGCGCTTTGCGCATGACACGACGAAGGGAACAATTTGCGTGAAACAGACCCCAACCTGAGAGGTATCCATGCATGAGATGCTGTGCGCGTATCCTGACGTTTTGCGATTGTGATTGGTCGCGCGTATCTCAGTATGGGTAAGACGTCATAATGAGCTTATTGTGACGTCACAAAGGTTAGAGTGATGATCATTATAGTAACTGTAACCTGTTAACACTGTCGAGTCGAATGGATATAGGTTACGTAATTCGGTTTGTTAAATTGATGCACGTAGAAAAGAGAATTTTGATTTTAAAAAGTCCATACATTGCTGGATATTTAGTAAAATCGTCCAAATCCTCAAAACTTACTTGAAACTCTAGTGGTTCTCTCATACCTTATAATATTTCATATTAACAATAAAAAAGCACGGGACAGGTTTCGGTTTTTCAAATTTCTATTTCGTTCGAAAGATATTTACGAATGAAGTGTACATATATGAAATTGTCTACGTGATAATTTCATGCCGTGTACAAGTAAGTACAATGAGTTCGTGAATATCATTTTGCATTTTTGCTCATAACTCAGCCAAAAAACATCAAATTAACGTGACATTTTCACACATTACTTTGTGGACATATCAGCACTCCAATGCACATGTTATTTATCACTCATCACTACTTGCTGCACATGCCAACAACTTACTAGATCCCTTTAAGGGCGTAGGTGACAACTCCATTTTCAAGCATGTTTTATGTTTTATTTTTAGTATAACATGAGGAACAAAATATCACGCATTTTTTCTCTCACACACAAACATTTTTTTCTTAATGCTTTTATTCCTCCAATTGAAAATACAATTCAAAATGCATATAAATGAGCAGTAAAATACACATTACCTTTACACATTTAAAGTAAACCAGACAATTGTAATATAAAATTAACAATAATATACAATTAATGGTTGCATGATTAAATATTCATTAACGAATAATACAAAATAAAATATGTATTTTTTTTATTACGTTACTTCTTTTATTCTTACACTGTTTGTTTGTTTGTTTTTATTTCTGAAATCACATAAGCAAATACAACAATATAGTGACCCCATTCAGCAGAATTGCACAAAAACCGCTGTCCATCCTTGGGGTCCCACAGTCAATACAATGTATTCATAAATTGACCTTAAGAACAATATTGCATCCAACAATTAAATACAGTATATACAAGTATACGCCTATATACAATGATTGATAGGGAAAGATATAGAGAGAGGGAAGAAAGCGACATAAACAAATATTGCATAAAACTATCCCATGTTATGTACACTAAATACAAAAAATTGGTGACAAATATCATATTTACACTTCCAATTTAAAACAAATAATTTCGACGTAATTTGAACATTTGGAAATAGATGACATAGGGGAATATCAAGACCAGTGGATCAATCTAGCAGATTATTTTTTAACCTTGTATGGCCATCTAGTCCCTCAAAACAAAGATGGCCGAATTGGCAGGAATGTTAAATGGTGTATATTTTGTCTTACTCTTGAACTATTCATGGTACAAACTTGTGTGATGTGTCTATTTTAACAATAATATGTTTGGATGTCAGAATCAATTTTGGAATCATCAAAAGAAGCACATATCTATGTAAATTAGCAAAATTTGCATAATACATGTATATGCATTAGTTCACAAATGTAATATTATGAAATTGTTGATGTATTAACTTATGCAGATTGATGAACTATAGGGTAAGTAAACAAATAATTAGTAAAAGTAAACAAATAATTTTAGCAGGTTATTGTCAGCATTGGCAGTCATCTTGTCTCACAAATCCAAGGTGGCCGCCGCATGAATGTTAAAATTCAAGTATTTCAATGAAGACGACAATATCATAACATATTACATTTCTGTGTCATTGTACATAAATTATGCAAATGAGGCTAATTTATATAGGAATTGTGTGTCTCTTTTGAAATATCTTCTTAGTTTGTTCCAAGGATGAGTAAACAATTGACTTTGACATCCCAGTAGTGATTTTATTAGACATATCATACAGAATTGTAGTTCAACAATACAACAAAATGTGCGAAATTTAACATTCCTGTCGATGGCCAACTTGCATTTGAGGGGTTAGATGGCCACCAAAGGTTAAAATAATCTGCTAGATTGGTCCACTAGCCTTGATATACCCTAGGTCATCTTTTTTCAAATATTTCTCATTCAAATATCTCAATAAAAGCACAATTGTCATATAATATCACATTCCCAATAATCAATTTGCATAAATGATGGAAAAAGGCCTAATTAGCATAGATAGAGTGTCTCTTTGGATGAATTTTCTTCTTTTGATCCAAGGAATATAATAATAATAATAATAATGGTGGCTACTTATATAGCGCAAGTTCCGTCTTTCGACGCGCGCGGCGCATCACTATTATTACCCCGGTCATCGGATACATACTGCACTCATTCCAGCACACAAAGTGCACATTGTCCACTCCCTGGGGAGCATTCCAGCTAAGCAACCTTGTAGGTGCACACAATGCTAAGTAACTCCTTTCCATCCTTCCGGGTACACATTTATACACCTGGGTCGAGAGCAGCAAATGTGGATGATTTTCTAGCTTAAGGAAAATCGCGATATTTATTTAAAAAACACTATTTTCATATAGAATATCCAATTGCCATGAATAAATTTGCATAAATAATGGAAATTAGGGCTAATTTGCATAGATACAGAGTGTCTCTTTGGGTGAATGTTTTATTTTGATCCAAGGAATATGTTTGCCACGTATTAAACAATCGTACCCCAAAATGCAGTCCACACCCTATGTTGGGCCCTTAACAAGCCTACTACAACATCAAGGCTATGACATCCAACAATTGAGCTCGATTGTCCGTAGACGGAGCTCATGGTCTGAGTCAAACTTAGCTTAATTTGCCTTCAACTTCTCTTGCGACTGCTTCATTGATGAACAAAAATAGCGACCGCATTTGATACATATGAATCGGAGTAACAATACGGTGGCAAGTAGTACGGCTAGGAGAAAGGCGATCACATCCAAGGAGTGTAGTTGGATGAAATTGAGCTCGGTTGCCCGGAGACGGAGATGGTCCGAACCAAACTTGATCACGTGTTCGATCCAGAAGGCGGCAACCTCGCCGGGCGGCGTCAGACGATCGTTCATGATCCCCGAGGCTCGCTTTACGTTGACGGTATAGCTGAAATGTAATGAAGTAAAGATTGGGCGGAGTTAGTAAAATCTTATGAAAGTATGGAGTATTTTTCAATAATGTTCTAGAATTTGACGTTGAGCTCTCTTTTTATTGAACTTAAATTATATGAGAACATCAATGATTCGGCTTATAAGTGAAACAAAAATACAATGTAACTTACATAACAATATAAGTACGAATTGCTAGATTTTGTATTACAGTTATATTCTAGACAAAAGGAATTTCATCATTTGTGTTGAGTTAAACCGCATGAGAACAGTCATTGGTTGTTATGACTGAGTGGCGTGATGAAAGATCCTTTGTCTAGATCTTAGAAACTTGAAATTAATACAATTGTTTTTTAATGCATGTTAGCACAATAAAACAAATTATGCTTTATACATGTATTATCAAAACCATGGCAATCGCCGGGGACAGGGCTACTTCAAGAGTACGTCGCCATGAATGATTGTGAATTGAAATGTCCTCATTTAAATTAAAGTACTATAACCATGTATCTTGATTTGTGTAGGTGAGACGGTATAGGAAAGTGGTTTATTTGCCATCACTGTTTTTTGTTTTGTTTATTGTATTACCTGGCATTGTTCATGACCTCATCGAATTTCGCCTTGAAAGACTCCTCTGTGAAGGTTTTAGGATCGTACACGACACCAAGTCCCTTGGCCGAAACTCTGGCGGCATTGCAGTAGCGATCCCCGCCCATCGGCATGACTAGGAGCGGGACCCCGTGCGATACAGCTTCATAGATGCCGTTGTTCCCACCGTGCGCTATCATCAAGCGAGTCTTAGGGTGACCTGTGGTTTCGTAATGATATGCTTTAATATTATAAGTAACAAAAAGCTGTCCTTGGCCCCGTTGCAGATAGAGATACAATCGATTGTAATTAGTTACAATTAATTGTAAGTCAGCAGATTTGCGCGATTCAACCAATCAGATTTGCGCATTCAGAACACATGATCTGACTTACAATTGATTGTATCTTTTTCTGCAAGGGGGTCGTATCAGATCTAAATGCCTATTAAGAAGACCGACACCACCGTGCGATACGGCTTCGTAGCTGCCGTTGTTCCCGCCATGGGTTGTCATCAGGCGGGTCTTTACGTGTCCTGTACAGACATCGACAGTAATCATGTGATACAACTTGCTAAAGGGGCTAATTTATTTAGAGGGATTTGGATACCTAATTTGAACCATAAACCATAATAAAGACAGTTTTGGTTGAAAACCCAAACCCGCGGATGGCATATGTACATGCAGTAGATATCAATCCGAACCATGCATGTGTTATCATCAGTCGTGTTTATATTGTGCGTAACAATTGACAACATTAGACAACAAAACGAGATTTAATCCAGTGGTAGGTATATTGCAGATAATTTCATGTTCATTCAGTGGCATAGTTACGGGGGGGGGGGGGGGGGCAAGAATTTCACAAATACAAACAACTTGAGGGTATGTTATACAATAACAAACAAAAACACAAACACAAAAAGCGGGAGCCTCAATCAGTTGGACCGCGTTGCGTAACTGATTTTGGTAATTTAAGGTCAGTTTGATGCATGCATCGTCAGTACCAATTATCATGATTATCGATATTTGAATAATTTTTCACTATTTAAGCCGTCCCTTTTTTTTTTCGAGTGAAAGATAAACCAAAAGAAAACCATCACAGCGAATTTGTCAACCTAATATCCAAGGCTTGTCACCCGAGTCGCAGAACCGCAGGATAGTCTCACATTTCCCCCATTCAGTCTCCCTTGTACTGTGATGTTATTGGTTGAATGTTATTGTCCAGAGTAATGTCAAACTATATAATAGCCAAATTAAATAAGCTTTAAATTACACAATTCCTTATTACCTGAAACATTGTCAAATAATCTAGGATTTTCAGCGGTCGATGTAAATGTAATTAAATTTTGTTCACTTCTGCTTTTATTAGCAAGGTATATCCTAACACCACGATGTTATTGTTGTTGTCTCTTACCAAGTAGATCGTTCTGTGGTATCCACTCCGTTATCAGCGTGTTGTTGCCAAGGTAACGGGGCGTGGCTCCTTTGTGTTTCCAGATCACCATCTGGGGCAGCCCGCTGAAAATCCGAGCGATGGCCTCTGACTTGTCCTCGTCAAGGAATGAAGCAGTGCCCTTCATTTGTGTGAAATAAACATCAGTTGTATTTATCATGCTGCATGCTACTTTATTGACTTACTTACAAGGAGGTATGCATAACTTTAATTTAGCCCAAAACGACTAAACGCCTTTATGACTCTCACACAATTAACGAAATAGCCACACTTTATATTCGTAACATTATAGACATGCAGAATGCGTTAGTGAGCATACTATGAAAAGACTCTTTTCCTCTGCTCTATCACGTCACTTTATTTAGAGTTTGTATTCAATTACATAATTATATTTCACTCCAGGTACATTATGTTACACTTTCAACAGCATGACAATCACATTCAGTGACGAATAATAAGTAGCTAAAATACATCCATGGATGTAATTGAATAACTTTTAAACTTCATTCACACGACATCTCAGTGAACTACATTGTGTTCACCTAATCAATTTACATAATAAATGTAACTTTATGGTAGCTACTTTCCAGTCTTGAATATTTAATCGGTCTTTAAAATAACTTACCAGCGAAAATATGACAACACCATGTTCCCCAGAACCTTGCACGAAATCCTCAAGTTCCTATCAAAAGATATAGCGTACATAATAATACTGATATAACATTATACGAAATAAAGTTCTACAGTATGTATATTGGCCGACACAACTGATTAATGATGTGAAATGAAATTCTAAATGACATGAAATGAAATGAAATTTTTAAATTTGAAATGTATTTTACCAAACAACAACATCGTTTACAAATCACACACAATGTATGGATTATTACAGTTGGTAAAATATACTAGCGGTGTCTTTCAACAAAATGCACTAATTAACGTTTTGCTGATAATTTTAACGAAAGTATATCCATATTTATTTTAACAACCATTAAATTATTAATTTACATTCTTGTGACTTTAATCTGCATTTTTGCAGTCAATGACTAAATTTAGTTGAGATTACTTGTGTTGCATAATAATTATATTGGTAGACAATAATTGTGTGAACATAATCCAGACCAACGCATTACCTGTCTATACAGGCGCAGGTAAATGCATTGGTGAACTATAAATTATTATGATTAAAATTCGTGCTTTTCGCTATACCTTTGGCAATGGTGAAGTCCTGTCGACCGTTATTCCTCCGATTGGGATCCACTTGGGCCCTATTGGCTGAGCAAACTCGATGGCGAAACTACTAAGAACTAGCCACAGTTCAGCGTTGGCTAGCAGTTGCTTAAAGGACAACTCCGGTCTGATGTCCAACTCGTCCTTGATGGCGACGATGGGTCGAGTCAGATACCACTCGAGCAAGGAATGCACTGCGAAACGCTGGACCAAGTTGACGACGCGCTGGGGAAACGTCATCGAATCCGTCATCGCCGAAAAAGTGCTGAACGGCACGTAGCTGTTCGGGATCGGGATGCCGAAGTCATCTTCCGAGAGGATATGCATTCTCCGAAGGGGCGTAACCAGCACGTAGGGGATGTCGAGATAGTTGGCGAGCAGGACGTCGCAACCGATCACGGACAGGGTCACCATCATATCAAACTTCGCTTCTCGAAGCGCTCGCAGAGCCTGCTGGTCATCAAATAGATACCTACAGCCCTCCGAGAACGCGTCCCTCATCATCGAGAACCGCTCCATTTTCCGCGACAACGAGACTCGACTCCCTTCCATGATCACGTTAGCAAACGTTTCCGTCCTCGCCCGGTTGTCCTCAACGGAGTACGGTGTCTTGAAAGTGATCACATTGGAGTACGCCTTGGTCGACAGAACGCTCACGGCCGTGCAGTCGCTGACGAGTACCGTGACATCGTGTCCGCGATCGACCAGCGTTTCGAAAATCTTCGACGTGGTGATCAAGTTGCTCGGCATGTGAATCGTGCGGATGAACGACTGCAGAATGTTTGAGGAAAGACATGGTCGCGTTGCACATAAAATATAAAATATTAATACAACGTTCGTAGGCAGTCTCAAATGCATAGTTGTGATATTCGACGCTATGTATTTCTCGGAGTTTACAATGTACATGTACTGTGTTGCAAACAAATATATAAATTATTCTATTCGCCCGATCATATACAAATTACAGTCAACTCAATCAAACGTATATCACATCCTTTAATGCAAAATGTATACTGCAGTAGTATAGATCATCATTATGATTAATAAGTAGATAAAGGTGAATATTGTGTTGAGCATGATGCCCTTCGTAAAAGTGGTTAATACATGCAAATTGACGAGAAGTATTATAATATTATGTATTCTGTACGTGTACTGCTTTTCGTTCGCACATGTAATATGGTGCTCTAGAATATCAGACATGAACTCAAAGTCCACACTGTATCTACGACGGTGTGATACTGTGACCTTTTTGCATGGTTGTATGCACATGCTTGAATGAGTGTACTGTACTCCATGATATCCCTAAGTAAACATGGTAAGTAGTGACGTCACATGCTTTTGTTATGGCATAGTAATGGTTCTAAACAACTTTTCCTTTCATACTGGCATTAAGTAGTGGGTCGGAGCCGGACGATTGCCTTCTTAGCAACCGCTAGATCACCAATTCATTACTTGCCTGACATTGTTTAGAACCATCACCCATGGCAATGAATAGCTCTGACGTCACACTTCGGTACTCTATGCAGTAAATTTAGAGCAGTGTTATTTCATTAAAATAAGGCATCCACGTTTTCAAAAGTATGTATATTTGTAAATCTCCACACAATTTGAATGAAACCCTCAATCCGAACAATTTGAACTACGGTATATTGTACATTCGGCAGGGCACTTTTTATGTTACTGATTAATTGTTATGTTAGGTTTTAAATAGTTTTACATGATATTCTTATTAGGGGGTCAACGTTTTATAAGGCTTCATGTACCTTTTGTTGACCCCACATTCTCATAATGTGTTCCCTTTGTGTTTGTAATAATTGTTTACTTGTTTTATATGGTCTTATAATGTATTTTATATACTGTACATTGCATTTATGTTTTTATGATGAATGAAATAAATTGAAATGAAATTAAATGAACGGGAATACTCTCAGTGCAGGTGGGGCTGCCATGTGAAAGTTTGTATTAATTACAATGTTTATTTCATGACTCCTTTGTAGTCTTCTTTTTGTAAGTTTAAACATTCCAATCACTTTTAGAGGGGCAATTGCCCCCCCCCCCCCCCCCTACAAAAGATGTTTTTAAATAGCTGTTGATGATCTTTCTATGTAATCATTATTTTAACAAAACATCACATGCACAATTTTTTGATTACAAATGGTTAAAACCAATATCTTAGAGAGCGCCCTCTTGAGTTTTAACGGCTCTTTTGAATGATAACAGGCTTTTTATTACTTGGAAGTGTGACCAAAACTGTTCCCTCAACTATCCATGCCTTCGCAATCTTAAAAGAAAATGGTTGAATCTTTCCAGGAATGTAAATCTAAATAGCACCCTCTTGAGTCTTGAAGAGATTAAGAAGAATAATCTCTGAAAGTTAGAGCATAATCGGGTAAAAAACAAGAAAACTACGGCTCTTTGAAGATGTCCATTTATTCCTATGGGGAACTCAAATTGGCAACGCACTCTGATAGTGTGTGGACAATTCCCCATATGTTTTGTACACAAATGTTCCCATTTTTACCGGTTTCTTCATAGTCACATTTTCCCATTCCCCCAACTCATGATATGTTATGTATAAAAGCATTCTACAAAACATATGTTGAACTCGAACGAAGGGTAAACATAAATTTTGAGAAAATTGAACAAAACTGAAATTTTGTGTACAAAATGTATGGGGAGTTGTCCACAACTTTGCCAGAGTGCGTTGCCAATTTGAGTCACTCGAAGAAATACATAGCTCTTTTCAAAGAGCCATAGTTTTCTTATTACTTGACCGATTGTGCTCAAATTTTCAGAGACTATACATTATATTTAGTATCTTATAGTGCATACAACAATTTGTCTGGATTTCATTGTCCTTTAAGATTTGCATTTACCATTCAAGCACGGTAGAATGATAACTATCCGTTTTCAATGATAACACGCAATGGCTACATATTATACGTAAATTGAGACAAACATGTATGATAATCACGGGCGTAGACATGACATTGATACCCATTCAAGTGGGGGGGATGAGCTATTCATTCATCGGATTACATCCCCCCCAGTTGAATAGGTATTACGTAACTCGCTACGCCCGTGATGATAATAATAATAATACGAATGTTAATACAGAATAAAGGTATTCAATGAAATATACAAATTTACTCAAATAGTATATATTATCACATATTGCGCCACCTTAACCGAGATCTTTAGACAAAACAAAACAAAAAACATTTAGCAATTTAAACGATGGTTTTAAATGAGTGCCAAACACAAATAAATGGGGGTAGTCAGCTGAAACTGAAAGGGGGTAGGCTACAATGTCGCCCCTTGTGCCTAAAGAACGTTCAACCATTGTTGGCTATTCCAAACCAATTGATTATTACTTTTATTTTAGCATAATTATGATACAGTCATGTTGATGTTAATTGGCGTAGCTAGCTACAGGGGGGGGGGGGGGGGGGGGGGGGGTACATGCCCCCAAATAATTTCCACAAAAACGTCAAAGCCCAAAAGCAGTATTGGGAAAGTTACGGAAATCAATTCTACTGGCCAGACTTATTGACCAGCAAGGTTAAGGAGGGCTTATAATATAAAATCTGAACCATGAAATATGAGGAAATATGAATATAATATGAGGACAATTCCGTGCGCATCGCTGGGTTTGGGCCGAAGTTTCGAGGCTTGTTCCGCCCGGATGGCAGGCAAGATTTATCGTGCATGGCTAACCGCTAAATTTCACGTGCGTCGTGGTTTGCGTGTGATTTGCACACGGAAATGCGGATGAATTGAGTCTAATAGGTAGTTTAGGTGCTGGTCTTATTGTCATTTTGAATATTTTATTGCTCAAATTTTTGTAATAGTCAATTTCAAAGCAGTTTTGTCCAACTTTTCTCTCACATGGTTGGTGATAAAAGCGTACATTTAATTTGTTGTGGGTGGGACGTTTCCCAATTCTGCTATTTGGCTTTAACAGAAGTATTATGGCGTGGATGTTGTGTGGCAAGATCGGTATAGCGCGCGCTTTCTGATCTCGAGATCCCGAGTTCGAACCCTGCCCACTCCGTTTGTCCTTCAGCAAGACAATTAATCCACATTGCTGCTCTCTACCCAGGAGTATAAATGGGTACTTGGTCGGGTGTTAATTAGCCTTCAGCGCCCGTTGGGCAGCTTGGGCTAGTATGCTCCCCTGGGAGTTGAGATGGTGCACAAGATAATTGTGCGGGTTTGAACTGTACCTGATGACCAAGGGTAATAATGCGCCTCTGAATAGGCAACTACATAGATGGCGCTCTATAAAAGCTATATATTATTATTCTTTTTGAATGAACGTCAAAATAAAAATTAAAAATATTTAGAAAATGCTCCCTCCGATATATACGCCCTCTCTCCGTCCCTCTTTGCTGGCTGCGCCGCAGTATGCTCCCCTCTCCGTGATCCATATACGGTAAATTCAAAACCCGCCTCTATTTCAATCGATCTACAGGCAGACAATTAATTAATATGCCTAGTTATCAACTGCCTGTGAAAGCCAACAAACTCGATCGTGACCACCAAGGTTAAGACATTGCTTTACGAATGAATTTGCTAGTCATGTTAGTTCAGTAAATGTACTTTCCTCTGTTCGTAAATCTGGTGAGTCTGCTATAAGCAGGGGCGTAAATCCGTACCGAGGAGTGGGGGGGGGGGGGGGGGGGGGGGGATGATCGGCGATAGCCATCACATACTAGCACAAGCACAAGCCCAAAATAATTTACGCACACGCGCGCGGGGGGGGGGGGTACTCTGATTATAGTCGGACGGGGGTGTGTGGCTGAGACCTCCGAACCCATACCCACATCCAAGGGTCCTTTTGCTGTAAATAGGTACCCATGTCTAAGGATTTTTTGTAAAAAATGGACCCATGTCTAAGGATTTTTTGTGAAAAATTGGACCCATGTCTAAGGATTTCGAACTTTAAATATTACATTTTAGCTGTAATACAATGGGCAATCATTTTGCAGTTTCTTGATAAAATTCTTTATTACGTATGATATATTATGAAGGGTATTATAATGTATAAACTCCCGAGGTTGTGAAATATTATATATGCGAGCGAGCGGAGCGAGCTTGAAAATTTCAGCAATTTCACAGCGGAAAAGCGGCCATTTGTTTCATTATAATTGTATGGGTATATTCGTTTTATTACTTATGATATGGCATTATGAAGGGTAATATATAAACATCCGAGGTTGTTAAATATTACGTATGCAAGCGAGCGGAGCGAGCTTGACATTTTTAGCAATTTCACAGCGGAAAATCCCGAAATCCCGGAGAAAATGAGGGAGAAAAGAGGGGAAAGGAATAAATGAAAAAAGGGACCCATGTCTCAGGGTTTTTTTTTACAAAATGGGACCCATGTCTAAGGATTATTTTATGAAAAGGGGACTAGATAAGAGACAAACGGCCACTGTTAGTCTGGAACACGCCTGGTCTTGACCTTCAGTCTTCATCTATTCTTCTGTAGGGCCATTCTTGGTCACGTGTGTGACCCAAAACATGACAAATTTTGAAATGGGATGCTTATATTTCAGTAAGTATGAGACTATAATGATTTTTACTTCATATGTGACTTGAATATGTTGTAGTCTTTCAAACTTAACACAAAAGATTTCATAAGGATTACGTAACTCAATGTCAGAGGTCAAATGGCATGGGTCACGTGTGTGACTTCGCACGGAGCGCTTTTTTTATAACTAAATTTCATTTGGAAAATTCTTTAAAATATGAATAGCTATAATGTTCATCTTATTACCAGAGAAGTACTATACATTTGTAAGTACAACAATAGCAATGAATGAGAATTATATCAAACCGTTGTTTTTTATAGTACTTAATTATGTGGCAACGTCTGGTCACGTGTGTGACATTTTGGGGTGGTCACGTGTGTGACATGTACAATATGAATGGAAAAATGGGAATTTTATAATATCGGGTTTAGAAAAGAATGAAAGGTTGAATTTTTACAAAGTTGGTATCAACCTGTACAGGAAAGTGAGAAGAATGAGCTTGCTAATTATCCTTTTGATATCTTGATTATTTTCTGAATTATGATTATTAGAAAAATATTGAAATATGTAAATGTATGCAAATGAGTAAAAAAGTTTCATTTTAAACTTCAAATCATGTATTTCATGAAACTTTACACATGGATCATTCCAAAAATGGAACAAAACTACAGAAAAATAAAACTTCAATTTTTTCGAAAAAGTTTCACTTTTCAAAGAATGGCCCTGTACATGATTGAACTTGTTAAGCGCTCGCGCGCTGGCGCATTTTACGTCTGGGCTATACCACTAACAAAAAAACGATTCTGAAGTGTATGAAGCGCTTGTTTGCGCACTTCGTGATCGTGACATACTGTATACGTGTAGGCTATACAGTTATAATTACATTAAAAAAAACACAAATTTCTCATGCATTATGCTTTCTTTTTTCTTCTTCTTCTTCTTCCTTCTTTCTTTTTTTTATTCATTTTTTTTATTCTCAGGGGGGATGATTTGTACAGGCACCCCCCCCCCCCCTCATTCAAGAGCGGGGGGGATGCATCCCCCCCCCCCCCCCCCATCCCCCCGGGATTTACGCCCCTGGTTATAAGCATTGCCCATAAATGATCTTAAATATTATTTTGTTTCGAAATAAATATAACAAACAAGTTAGTAATTGCAGCTGTACTCGCTCACAAAACTCGACAACAATGACTGATAGTGAAAGGTTTAACACCGATATTGGCATATATATATCTCAAACTCAGGATTGTGATTAATACACTGGAAACGATTTGGAATGCTCCTCACTCATTTAAGGGATCTAAACCGAACACAAAAAGTAACTTCACCCCTAAGCAATTGCCCATAATTTCATAACCAAGAATCGTTTTCAAGATTTCGTCTTGCCAATATATCCATATGGTAGTTAGGAAAACAATGTGTAAAAATAAGAGGTAACCATTAATCCATGGTTGAGTGAGCACACATTACAGAAAAAATAGTCATATTTCAAAATTTGCAGAAGTATTATCATCATTACAAATTATTGAGAGTTGGAAATTAAACAATGCACTGTTTTACAATTGCAATTAATGCATTTTACCACATGTGCCATCAAAAAATCAAAATGAATGGAATATCAAACAGCATTGTTTCATAAACCATGGTCAATGCCTTCCGCCACATGTGCGGATTCACAACAATGTACAGGCACACGCAATACCCCAGGTAGCAAGCCAACGTTGGACCAACGTCGGAAACTTGCAAACTCGTTGGAACTCGTTGGACGTTGGACAATCTCGTTGGATCAACGTTGGACCAACATCGGTAACTCGCAGTGAAAAAGAAGTTGGACAATCTCGTTGGACCAACGTTGGACCAACATCGGGAACTCGCAGTGAAATGTACGTTGGACAATCTCGTTGGACCAACGTTGGATCAACATCGTTAACTCGCAGTGAAATAGACGTTGGGCAATTTCGTTGGACTAACGTTGGATCAACATCGGTAACTCGCAGTGAAAAAGACGTTGGACAATCTCGTTGGACCAACGTTGGACCAACATCGGTAACTCGCAGTGAAAAAGACGTTGGACAATCTTGTTGGACCAACATTGGACCAACATCGGTAACTCGCAGTGAAATGGACGTTGGACAATCTTGTTGGACCAACGTTGGATCAACATCGGTAACTCGCAGTGAAAAAGACGATGGACAATCTCGTTGGACCAACGTTGGACCAACATCGGTAACTCGCAGTGAAAAAGACGTTGGACAATCTCGTTGGACCAACATTGGACCAACATCGGTAACTCGCAGTGAAATGGACGTTGGACAATCTTGTTGGACCAACGTTGGACCAACATCGGTAACTCGCAGTGAAAAAGACGTCGGACAATCTCGTTGGACCAACATCGGTAACTCGCAGTGAAATGGACGTTGGACAATCTTGTTGGACCAACGTTGGACCAACATCGGTAACTCGCAGTGAAAAAGACGTCGGACAATCTTGTTGGACCAACGTTGGACCAACATCGGTAACTCGCAGTGAAATGGACGTTGGACAATCTCGTTGGACCAACGTTGCACCAACATCGGTAACTTGCAGTGAAATAGTCGTTGGACAATCTCGTTGGACCAACGTTGGATCAACATCGGTAACTCGCAGTGAAAAAGACGTTGGACAATCTCGTTGGACCAACGTTGGACCAACATCAGTAACTCGCAGTGAAAAAGACGTTGGACAATCTCGTTAGCCCAACGTTGGACCAACATCGGTAATTCGCAGTGAAATGGACGTTGTACAATCTTGTTGGACCAACATCGGTAACTCGCAGTGAAGAAGACGTTGGACAATCTCGTTGGACCAACGTTGGACCAACATCGGTAACTCGCAGTGAAATGGACGTTGGACAATCTCGTTGGACCAACGGTGGACCAACATCGGTAACTCGCAGTGAAATTGACGTTGGACAATCTCGTTGGAGCAACGCTGGACCAACATCGGTAACTCGCAGTGAAAAAGACGTTGGACAATCTTGTTGGACCAACGTTGGATCAACATCGGTACCTCGCAGTGAAAAAGACGTTGGACAATCTCGTTGGACCAACGTTGGATCAACATCGGTAATTCGCAGTGAAAAAGACGTTGGACAATCTCGTTAGACCAATAGTAATGAGTGGACTCAAGTAGAATTACAATCATAAATAGAAGTGCGCCATCCCCGGTGAATTACCATATAGGATCGATATGTATATTATCGGGTGTCAAGAGACGTATGAGTTGGGCCATCGATCTACAAGCAGTTAATAAAGTAAGCTTTCAACTATACTCGTGTGCCTACTTGTATTATATTACAACATGGTGTCTGAAGTGAAAGTGACTGTATGTCTGATTCGATTCGCCATGACCTGTGTTGTAGAAATGCTAATTTGAACCCATTTTGGGAGGCGAGCTTCACGGTTGATGTGTGACCGGATATACCATCCAGAAAACGCTTTATTGAGAACTCTACTGTTCGTTATCAACGGTGCATAGCTAGTAGGAAGAAAGAGCTCCAGAAGAGGCAGAAGCGATACTATGACCAGGGTGCCAAGTCGCTGCCGGTGTTGAAGTCTGGAGAACGTGTGTACTACCAAGTGGGAAAAGAATTATGGAAACCTGGCGTAGTGACAACTCAAGATTCAACGCCCTGCTCGTACCACATCCAGAGTGAGAAAGGTGGGCGGTATCGCCGGAACAGACATCATCTAAAGAAGCGTCGCGCACCTGAAGGTAACATCCATGTTCCAGTAAACGAGGAAACGGAGGTCCCAGAAGCGTGCTGGAGTGAGGTGAAGCCGCCCTCGCAAGAACGTGACAGGCGCTACCCACTTCGACGTCTACTCTCAGACCCCCGGATAGATTAGATTTGTGATAGAGATGAATACCATTTAGGGCAGAATAATCCCTTGGTATCATCTAGGCGTTGGGTAGTCCACCCTGGCACTAGCACGTTAAACCATTTTGCATAAGGTAAATGTCGGTCTTACATAGGGGATGACAACCGTACGAAAGGGGCAGAATAATCCCCTGGTTCCATCTTCTTGGTGTCGGGTAGTCTACCCTGACACTCAAGTTTGTAATTTACCAGTATTTATTATTGTTATGCCAGAGTTACACATGGCATTTCGCCTACTTGTATTATATTACAACACCAATGATGGATCAACATCGGTAACTCAAAGTGAAATGGAGGTTGGACAATCTCGTTAGAGCAACGTTGGATCGACATCGGTAACCCACAGTGAAACGTTCGTTAATCCAACGAGAATCCAACATTTCACATCTGTTGTTCACTACATGTAGCTGTTATGTTAGAAAAGGTAATTTTTTTACTCGTAGCACAGGTGGTCAAAACCCCCTTGCATAATAAAAGGATTTAAAATTAGCTGCTGAAAGCAGGATGTATGCCATCGTTGGATCAACGTTGGATGAACGTTGGTTATTATTCATGAATATTCATGAGTGGTTATCATTGACTGCAAAAAGCATTAATAATCATGTTATTTGATTGTTCAGAATGAATCCAATGTTATTATTTACTCATTATTTGAAATATATGTGAGTTATTTATCTACAAAAACATTCTAAAGGTTTGTTTCCATGATGTATTTGTGTAAATTCTTAAAACTTTATCCAAACATTCAACTTTATCGAAATAACAACCATCAAACAAATATTAACACAGAAGCTAGGTTATATAAAGCTGAGTGGATGATGTAGATGTAGTGAGTGTAGGAATAGGAATAGGACTATATGGATAGGAATAGGACTAGGAATAGGGTTAGGAATAGGGTTAGGGTTAGGGTTAGATATCTAGATATCACCAATGGTTATGTTCTAGATATCACCAATAGCGTGTCATATGAATATTAATTTAATTTTTTTAGTACGGTGAGACGTTGGTCCAATGTTGGACCAACGTTGGACCAACGTTGGATCAACGTTGGAGAAATGTTGGTGAATTACGCTGGACCAACGTTGGATGCTTGTTGAGACATGTTGGATGCTTGTTGGAGACATGTTGGATGCTTGTTGGATGAGTGTTGGAGACATGTTGGATGCTTGTTGGAAATATGGTGGATGCTTGTTGGACACATGTTGCTTTGACGTTGGATCAACGTTTGCGTACGCCCAACCAACGCTGCTCCAACGTTGGCGAATACAAAATACCAACCTTGGATCAACGTTGGAAAAGCGTTGGTCCAACGTTGACAAATGACAACTTTCCAACGATGACCAACGTTGATCCAACGTTGGTATTTTGTTTTCGCCAACGTTGGAGCAGCGTTGTTTGGGCGTACGCAAGCAACGTTGGTCCAACGTTGCCGGACAACTTACCCACCCTCCAAATTCCCCCCTAATTACCCCCCTAATTCCCCACCTAATTCCAATACCCATTTCCACCTATCAAAATCCAATTTCCAAAAAACCAAACCACATACTCCCAAACTACAAATCCACCAATCAACAACATCACCTCAACACTCACATTCCCCCATCCCATATCCCACAAATATTACCATCAACCCAATCCCCCCCAACCACTTAACATCCCAACATTTCCCCAATAACTTTTATCCTAACAAAATATAACCTTAAAACTAACCAAATAATCCCCTATACCCACCATAATCCATTAATCACCCCATATACATAAATATCACATCAACCTAACACACTTTCATCCTTTAAAATATATCCACAACCCTACCCCATCCACATCCTCTACCACCTCCCCCCCATCCCCCTATTACAAATAACACCCCAAATCCACCAACCCTTACCCCCAATACTAATCTAAAATTACACTCTCTACCCTAAAATAACCCCATCCAAAAACTACCCCCCCCCCATCAACACACCCCAACCCACAACCACTAACAACCCCCTCCATCACCTCCCATAACACCCCCCCCAACCCCCCTCACACCTACCCCCTCATAACACCAACCCCCCCTCTCTAAACCCCCCAACTCTTTTCAAACCCCCCCAACCAATTAAACCCCCCAAAAACAAAAACCCCCCCAATATCCATATCATCAAATAACCCCCACCATCAACCCACTCTCTCACACCCCCCACAAACCCCCCACAAAATACCCAAAATTCCCCCTATACCTCAAAACAAAATAAAACAACAACCACCCCCATCCCATTTAACCTCAACAACCCTCAACACACAAAACAATCACAAACCTCATAAACATCCCCTCAAAATCACCACCCACCCTAAACAACATACCCAACCCCAATACATACAAACCCCAAATCCCACCTAAAATCCAACCACCCCCCCCTCCCACACAACTACTCCCTCAACACCCCCCCCACCCCCAAACCTATAACACTAACAACCACCCCCACCACCCTACCAACACCTACCCCTCCCCTCTCCCAAATCCCCCCCCTCCCCAAACCCCCATCAACACCATTACACACTTCACACTCTATCCAAATTTTCATTTAAAATCCATATCTCCCCTACTCAAACCAAACAATATTCCTAAATCCCCATAAAACCACACCCACAAACCCCCTTCCACCCCCTCCTCAAATCACACCCTCAACCTCCCATATTACTCCACACAACTCACAATCATCCTCATCCCCCCATCACCCCCATCTCTCCATACAAATCCATAAACCCACCATATAATCACAACAATATTCACTCTCCCTATCAAACCTCCCCCACACATACAACCACCTCCCCTCAAACCCCCTCTCCCCATCACCCCTAACCCCCACAAACCCTCCCCCTATTACTCTCTTCCCCCCACACACCAACAACACTCTCATCCCCCCTCATACTCTTACATACTCCCCCTTCAACCACCCAAACACACCCCAACCACTCCCCTACCACATAATCTTCCCAACTTTCCTCTTCCTTCCTCAAAATCACTTACCACCATTCTCCCCTCTACTTTACCTAACACTCATTCACTCACTTACAACCTCATCATCTTTCCTCACACACTTCTTTATCTCACACAAATCCTCCTCTCCCCTCCCCAACTCTCTCACTCTCCTCCTCCCCTAACTCTATCATTATCCCATCATCCCCTTACCCTTAATCTCCACACAAAAAACCCAACACCTAATAATAATATCTCCTCTCAATCCCTCCACTCCCTACCATTACCCCCCCACCCTACTCACCCATCTCAAACTCTCTAACTACTCACTCACTCACCTAACCTCACACTCACTCTACCCCACTACAACAACT
>JBAMJV010011815.1:17500-70724 GCA_037951105.1 Echinarachnius parma | reverse complement strand
TGTTTTCTGCCGCGTGAGGGCGCTGCTAGCAAGATTGAGAGCATACACCCCCAACTTTAAATCTTTTTTCCTCGTTTTGGATACCTTTCTCTACAAATCTCCCAAGTTTGGAGAAAATTACGTGGATTTTGAAAGAATTATGGGGATTTAAGTTTGCTATTGGACATTTTGTTGCCTATCATGGCCTTGATCCTGTAACGCTATCATTCTATACTGGACATCAGATTGCCATATTCTTCAGAGTCCCGTAGAAGAAAAACAACACACGAACCTATGGTTTTATTTGCATATTTGGGCTTCGGATGGGTCAAAGTTACGGTATGGAAAGTTTGAAGAAACTGACATGGACTTCACTTTAACTGGGGAACGTCCTTAAGTGGCTCAAATGTCAGGATGGGGGAGCAAAGAGGTGAAGGAAAGGGGCGAATACGGAAAAGGGGGAAGGATTACAAGATAGGTGCTTATAGTATACATAGGATACTTCTGTTATAACAGAGGACATAGGATGTACTCTGTTTTAGTTTTATGATATGATTCCCCAATATACCTATTGTATGTGTCAGTAATATTTACTTGTACTTGTTGTTTTTAATAGGTTTGTACTGTATTTTCTTTGAATGTTCAATGTCATTCATACATGTATTTGTAAACTTAATTTTGTCAATTTGATATCTATCAGCCACCAATCTGTTTTAATCAAATTTTGCTCAATAAACCATTTCAATTCAAATTCAATTTAATTCTATGTAAGGTCTGCAAAGCCCAGTAGAGACTGAGGAGAATAGAGACATTTTAAAAGGCATATCCTGGATGAGAAGGAGCAAAGATAAGGGCAGTTTTTTTACATGTATTGATTACTGTTACATACCATGTCTCTGAAGCAGCATCCATATGTTTCTCGTATGGCAGCCTCTGCATCTTCAAGGTTATTCGCTGCTCCCAGAGCCAGCAATGCTTCCTGTTGGAAGACAGGGACAACAAATTGATACATCAATTAATAATATATAATAATCTAATTACTATTACATTTCACTCCATCATTTGTGCCATTAATCTCACACATGAATGTGTCTCGTATGGCATCCCCTGTAACCTCGAGTGCTATTCGCTGTTCCCAGGACCAGCAGTGTTTCCTATTGGCAAAGAAAGGGACAGCAAATTGATAAAATCTAATTACTATTTCACTTCACTCTATTATTTTTGCCATTAATCTCACACATGAATGTGTCTCGTATGGCATCCCCTGTAACCTCAAGCAGTGTTATTCGCTGCTCCCAGAGCCAGCAATGCTTCCTGTTGGAAGACAAGGACAGCAAATTGTTACATTATTATTAATTTTTTTTTTAAGACTCTAAACAAGGGGGGGGGGGGGAAGTAAGGCCCCATATTGACTCTCATTAATTAATAGCATTATTTGGTTTGTATATTATTCATTTTTTTTTTTCTGCATAGATCTCAATACACGCATAAACCATACAGGACTGGTCCCCGAAATACTGCACCCAAAATATCTGGTTTTGGGTCTATGGAAATGCACATCATATCTTTATGATATGATGTGCATTTCCATAGACCCGAAACCAGATATTTTGGGTGCAGTATTTTCATATAAATTTGAACTGTTTTTCCCTTGGTTTAACATTAAAGCAATGGGTTGTAGTAACATGTATATAACATAAATTACAATAATGATGCCTAGATTTATAGTTTGAATTCATCTCAGTTTATTTACATTACATTAAAAGTTACCAACAGTTTTGGTAAATTGCTCATGAATCTGTCTCTGATGTGTAAATAGTTGTGCATTGGTTTGTGCATCCAGACATTTTACATTACATTTACCCCAAAGTGGGTCGTTTACATTCACATGTACTACTAAAGTGGGTCGTTTATATTCACATGTACTACTAAAGTGGGTCATTATTTAATGTTCATCAAAATAGCCTGTTTTGCCTCATTTAGGCACGGACAGAAGCAATTATTACAAAAGCATTTGTACAAAATGTCCAACAATGTGCCCCAATTTTCCCTCTTTATCAATGCAAGGGTGTGTTTACAACACAACACATTGAGAAATAAAATACAGTTACTGTATATATTATGGCTTGTATTATGTAAATGCATCTTACACACACCCCTCACACAGACACACAAACACACACACACACCCACACATAAACACAAACGCACATGCACGCACACACACACACACGCACACACATGCAAACACGCACACACATGCAAACACGCACACAAAAAAAAAACACCCATACACAAACACAGACTCCTCCCCCGCACACACACACAGGCAAACACACACAAACAAAAACACACACATACACAAACACACCCACACACAAACACAAATGCACCGGCACACACACACACACACACACAAACAAAAACACACACATACACAAACACAAACACTCCCCCACAGACACACACACACCATCACAACCACTACTTGTATTAAAATGGTCATTTTGAATCAAGACATTAAATACAAGGTCAGAGATGAAATAGAATGCTACATTAAGAGAGAGTTCTAACGAGCCTATCCACCAAGCCAGCGGTCCAGCGCAATTAGGGTTACATTGTACATGTATCCATTGATACTTTTAAGATATTTTTGTCTTCGTTCACTCCTTCCAATATTTTCTCCAGTTCTGGCCTTAATGGATGTTTCGAGCAAAAGAGAACATAAACACGGGTAAATGGGGGTGGAATATAAATATATTGCATTTTAAAGCTATAGTGGGATATTTGCAGTACTCATAATTTCATTGACCTGTTCACTACAAGATGTTGCAATCCCTATAGAGTTAAAACAGAACCCACAAGGTACCGTAGGCAATGGGCTAAGATATAGAAAAGGCATCAAATATATTTATTCTTGCAAATGTATTCCTGACATACAGCTATTTTGTTGCAAAACAGCAGAACATTCTTAAAACGTTTAAACAGTGAAAAAACACACAGGGACTCTGGCTTTTTAGCCCCCAAAATGCCAAAAAAGCCCCCCTAAATCATAAAAGAGCCCCTGTTTATTTCCATCGAATTCAATGCGAAACAAAGTTTAGAGTGATACAGCCTGAAAAGTAGCCCCCCGAAAAATAAATCTAATTTTTTTTTCTTACAATACAAAATATCATAATTACCCAGACTTTTGACAAAGATATGAATACACAGGTCAGTGCTAAATCTAGATCACCTTTTTTTTTTACACACTGTCCTACATACAAAAACAAATTTGGTTAAATACCCTCAATTAAATAACAAATGTTATATAATTATGGTAGTTAGAGGCTAATCACCACACAATTCAAAAGTCAAATTTTAGTGTGTTTTTTTCCAAATGGAAAATAAACAGGCGAAAAGCACATCCCAGCAAAATCTCAGAAAGTACCATTACTCAAGAATCTCTTTAAAATATCCATTCAGATTGGGTATAATATTCACCACTCCTTTCCCCATCTAGATGACCTTGTTTTCTCATCACTCTCCGCAGATCATCAAATTTTAGTTTCCATGGAAACGATGAATAGAAACAAAGAACTCGGATGTAACCAAATGCAAAGAGGGCTCTCTATATTTTCTCTGCGACTTTCATTATGAGCCGAAGACACAAAAAAAGGGGAAATCTTATATTTATGTTGTGAAAAACATGGAAATGCATTTGCAATATCCACATGTCATTAGAGAAGAAAGCCACTTTGAAATCTTTTGTGCATCTACAATTCAAAAAGAAAACATGTTTTTACTCAATATTGATATGATAAAGAATTTCTGATCTGATCTTGGCCCAATAAAATGAAATTGAAATTTCCCAATTTCCCTGTTAATATTGTAGCTTTGAACCTCCTTCATCAAAATAGTGTTTACAATTATTGCAATTCTTAATTTTTAAAAATGCATTGTTCTACAACAACAACAACAACAGTTTTGTTTAGTATAGAGAAAAGCTTTTTTAGAACTCTTTCTAAAAATACATGAGCTATAGACTCTACATGGAGAATGCAAGTTGTACCAAAATCCAACTGTCTCGAACAGGTTAACCCGTTCACGACTGGTCCCAAAAATACTCAGGCTGGGGTCTATGGAGAATGCATGTTGAAGCACAATCAGTCCGCCCTGAAAGGGTTAAATTAGATTTGAACCCATTGAAGACAATTTATATTGGCAATAATATGCATTCTCCATGTTGAAGACCAGTGCTGAAGGGGTTAAAGGAACTACAGAATACAATGTACTTTGGCACTTATTCCATACTTGATGACTTGTAAAATAGGTCTGCCGAAAAAAACTCCATGAAAATAAAACACAAATATTACTCAGCAGCCAATTTACGCCCCTCCCACATTTAGGGTCCAGAATCGGCAGCGTGATTGACATGTGATTGACAATTCATTGGCTTGCGTCATCTACAGAATTTAGTTCATTAGTCCGTTCTTTAGATGACGTCACATTTTGGCGATTTAAAAGGGGCGTTCCCAGGACAATTAGATATTTACTAATTACCCCAAAATGTATTGATTTCATGGGAAATGACTGCCAAATTATTTTTCTTGAGGAAAAAATACGTAAAGAGAGCCTAATTGTGAAAATTAGGCCATCTAGACACTGTAGTTCCTTCAAAGGTTGCTTGGATTTGATAATCAGATGCACGGTGCAAGCTTGCAAACACCTTGTGCACGTTGCGAAATACATTCTGGCTCAGTGTAATGTTGAGCGCACAAACTAACCTACATGTAGTTAACGAATGTTCGGACAGGGACGGACCGCCCCTGTCCGTCCCCGCGCATAACAATCTATAAATAGGGAAAATACGTTTAAGAGTATATCTATGTCACTATACACGTGAAGAAGGAAACAAAACAAAAAATCAATGGCCTTTTTGGCAGCTCTGGTGAATAACTTTTTAGGTTATTCATCCTATCAGTCCAGTTCCTCCTTTCTCCATACTCACCCAAGCGTGGCTGCATGAAAACAGTGGGGGCTTACTTCTTGTTCCAGACAAAAACCCCCTTATGAGCCTTCCATGTTCTATAACCCGTTCAGGACTGGTCCCGAAAATACTCAGGCTGGGGTCTTTTGAGAATAGCACAATCAGTCCGTCCTAAAATGATTTTAATAAATGGATCTAGTAACTTTGTCTAAATCGACCAAACTCACATGTTGCACAGATCTCTTATGAGCCTTCCATGTTCTCTAACCCTTTCAGGACTGGTCCCGAAAATACTCATACTGGGGTCTATGGAGAATACATACATGTACATGATGTAGCACAATCAGTCAGTCATGAAAGGGTTAAAGGGATCTAGTAACTTTGTCTAAATCGTTGGTTTTCATGCCTTGCTGTTTTCCTTAAATGATAATAAAAATGAAATAGTGTGTTCTGTGTACCAACAAAGAAAATAACACTTATTTGCACATTACTTGGTCATGTGACATTCATTTATCATGACACTTTCACACATCACTCAGAGGATAAATCAGGCTGAAATAAAACACATTTTGTCAGTTGACCCTTTATTAGTTTTTTATTGTGGCAACATAATTACAATGTACAACATCCCTTTAAGTTGCATCGTTTCTAACACAATCGGACACACTGCTTTACTTCTGTTATAAAAACACTTGGACCAGCATCAATCTTTCCAAAATGGTCTTAAATGAAGTTAGACTGGATTACACGGTTATTAAGATTCAGTGTCCTCTGTAATGTACATGACCATTCTAACTATGGTGTAAAACAATATGAAAAGTTAAGCCAGTTTTAAATCAACGAACCAGCGTGCAAGGTCTTTCAATCAAGACGCATCATTTTCTGGTACGCAGGGCTTTTGGTAAGCCTGCCAACTGAAATAGGCAAAATGCCTACTCGTAAAATATAAGCTTTCAATCTGGTATAACATGCATTCTCCATGCATACATTACCAGCCAGTAAACACCACACCCCGACTTTGGGCATTGAAATTGAAAAAAAAAATGTGGGAGAAAAGTGCGCTAGGAAAACTGGCGACAAAAAAAGCGGGAATAACGGCGGGAAACAAGAAAATCGGCTGGGAAAATGTGCCAAATTTTAGCATAAAAAACGGTACTACAGAGAACCAGGTACTGTGATGTACGTACGTGCAAATGCAATGCATTCATAACGCATGTAGCTAGATCGATGACAGCTAGGCGAGCGCGGCGCTGGCAGTGTGCATTTGTTTCGTAACTTTGAAGTTAAAAACGTATCAGATTTCGCATATATCAGCAAAAAAAGGTGAGAAACCATTCTAGGCCAGGGTAAACGTAGACAATTTGGCTATATACATCACGCAATACAATACAGTGCAATACAACCAATAGTCCCACACCTGCTGAAATGTGTTGTTTTGAGGCCGGTCAAGAGTGACATTTTGACTGTCTCCGCGTACACGCCGCACCCCGACTTTGCAGGTTTTTTTCGAGGAAAAAGTATGCGGCGATTACGCCGGTATTTACGGTAGTGCATTGAAATACTCCATGGTTCTTAATCCATTCCCTACAAGAACCTGGTGTATCCTCTATTTATTATATGGGATTTTCAAAATCTAGTAGGGAACAGATTAAAGTTCCCCCTCTGAAAATTATTCTGGCCTAGATGTGATGATAAATAGAGGGTAGAGAAACTTTCTATGGGCAAACTGCCAAAGAATCAATGAGCTGTTACCTGTGTATTCATTATACAAGATATATTTTACAGCAGCAGGTTTTCATGTATGTATTATAATTTGAATGTGCATGAATCAACTCTCATGTTTCCAATCACCTACCTTCTGTAGGTATATTGTAAATTATTTATGCAATTTGTAATGATTTTCTCGTAAAATTCAAGCAGTCCTTCTCACCAGACTACCATAAGAGCATTCAGACACTAGCACAAGTAAAAATTGGTGTCCGGAAAGTAAAATGTCATAAATTGTCTAGTTTGCTTGCCCGATCAGGCAACTAAATAATTGTTCAACTACAAGAGAACAATGTCATTTCATATGTATTAATCTCATATAGAAGTATAAAGAGGGTAAGTAAAATTTCAAAATGTATCATTTTACTTGCCCGAATGGGCCAATACAGACAAAAGTTAGTGTGGAGGCTTGCAATACTGAACAATGAAAATTATATTTAACTGTATATTATCTGATGATAATCATCACGAATAAGAACTTTGATGCGTAGATTATCTTGTCTTTATCATCACAACTGTCAGAAATTGAAGACAATTTCAATCGCAAGTAATTGCTCTTTATATTCATTTTACTGTCATTGTTTTTTTGGACGAGAGAATTTGCTCTTCAGATTTATCCAAAATGTGTAAACAAATTAAATTGCTTTTGATAGCTATTATAATGTTCATTATTTACATTACATTCCTCCCACACTCTGAAGATCTGACCCACGCCACCCTTTCCCTCTCCTCCCCTCTCTCTCCCTCTCCCATCCAATTAACCCTAGGGGGCCCCCGTGGTAATTATCAAGTCATCATCTGTCAGGCATCCATCCACATCCCCCAAGAAACGGTTGCCGTGACGATGAATGAAGCTAGCCGACTTGCACCCGGCATTTGGCTTCACAAAGCACACGCATCAAAGCCTATTTACTAACGTACCAAGGCCTATACAATAATTTATTCAAGGCAATATACATACACGCACTAATATCATACTTGCCTGGGCTGTCAATCTGACAACCTTGCCCCACACGCAAGTGTATCTACATGTACATCGTTTATTCATTTCATCTCATTTGAATTCTTAGAACTTTTCTGTACTACCCTGTACATGTATGCAAATCCACTATTAACAGCTTACAGTATACACTGGCCTTGTCTATCAAGGAATTTTATTCTAAATTTCTAAACCAGCCCAAAGCCTACGTTGCAGGGGGCAAGTGAAAATCAGTTGCGGGCAAGTACAATTTTCAAGTCACATGCCCAAACACAGCAAGTAATTTAGTAGTTTGTTGCAGATAAAACGTTTTATTTCTCAAAAAAATGTTCTTAAAGACAATGACAAATGGAGTAAACTTTCTCTATATACTACATTTGGGAAAGTAACGTTTGATTTCCAGCAAGCTAATTCTTAATAAGAAAATACATCATTCGCAGAGCCGCGAGGAATCTTCTAGAAAATGTCTGAATATCATGTAACACTATTTAAGTCATTCAGAGGAATGGACATCTTTATAAAGGCTGCGTTTTTACAAATGTATACATTTAAGTAAGAGAGAGAGAGAGAGAGAGAGGGGGGAGAGAAAATCATAGACTCAGAGGGGTTTCACATGATGGCCAAATCGTGATTGCAATCACGATTGGAATCATTTTTCACTCCAATCACAGTATTTTTGTCTGTGTGCAAGCAAACTTGAATCACGAATCGCGAAACTCTAATCGTGGTCCGGAGGTGTTTTCTAATCACGATTCACTCAAATCACAACTTGCGAATCTCTCGTGTGAGTGGCTTGACCTCCAAAACACAATTTGGGAGGCGGAGCTTACATGACCTTACATGCACTTCCGCCGATAAACCGGGCGCTCTTCGCTTCGAGTGCAGTGTAGTACTAGCACTCTCCTTGTTTTATTGACAGGTACACAGAAACACGTCTCCAGAATCGCGATTGTAATCACGGTCTGCGCGAAGTCTTTTTTCCTCGTGTGAAAGGTCGGCAACAGAATCACTGTGATTGTATAAAACATGATTTAATACAATCATGATTGCAATCACGATTTGGCTTGTGTGTGAAAGGGCTCTTAGACTCAGTGTCAAGGCTGGTCTTACATCTCTGTGTGTCTCTCACAACATATATCTATTATAAAACATGTACATTGTATGATGTATGATCGTCAATAAAATATGAATGGGGGGAAGGGCACATTATCGATCGCTCTTCTAAGTGAAAAATCAATACTGGATAATTGTCCGTCACACATACGTAATACATATCACATGCGGCATATAGATGCCATACAAGACTTGTGTACATGTAGATACCAATTGACATTCTTGTAGATTGTGACCAAAATATGTGAGCAATATTTGATATTCATTCCCATATTTTCTGGAGAATGTCACCAATTTTCAAAATTTCCCCTGCCTTGTTGGTTATGGATCTAGGGTTATTTCATATTCTCTTGACTTCCTAGAAATGGATTAGGAGCTGTAGTAGCCAAGTCAAATTACCATGAACGTAGCCACTGAACTCGAAACTTAATGGGTAGGTTTTTACAGTCCATACTATGTAGATTCATATTATTTGGTTTTTTGTTGTTTTTTATGGGTTTTTTATTTACTAGTTCATTTATTGATACAATATGCAATATACAAAACAAATACAAATAATTAAATGCAGTAAAATGTGTCATGTATAAAAAAGAGTATAACAAATCATTGAATTAAAGTTAAATGAAATAAGAATATGGGAAGAAAGAGGAAGCTCCAACTCAATGAATATTAATGACAAGTTAATTTCAATACAATAAATTACCTTTGTTTACAAACTTCAGTATGCGCAAACATAATACCGAAGTGGCTTGTTAATCAATTCCCCACCCCATAAGAACCCTGTTTCTCGCCGTGATCTATAGCAAGGTGAATTCACTTTATATACATTTATTATGCAATGGAAAGTTATTGTCAAGACTGATCTAGATTGTACATTCTCCAATAACAGCTCCGCATCTCAAATGTTCTGTTAATAAAATAATGTACATTGTTGACTGCATTTTAATTGAGAATCGATACATGATAGTTTTCCACATACATGTAATAATAAGAATGTTGTATTTATAACGCGCATATCAGTCTTATGCCTCTATGCGCTGTTAGAAAGTGAAAATAAAAGGAAGGTTCAGCTTACTACATTGCGTAGTAACTTTTATAATGCAATGGCATACATGTTCACGTACAAGCACATTATCTCTGCTGTGCTGAATTTAAGCAAATGAACTAGTGATCAAAATATTTAAAATGTTCCCCTAATTTCTGGGAAACTGTCAGTGTCACTAAGTTGTGCATTTCCCCCAGCATTGTTAATACCGAACATGGTACTTTCACATCTCCTTGACTTTCTACAAACTAATTAATTCTCTTGTTCATATGAATTATTAACTTCGTTTCATGTGGTATTGGTAATGACAATGTTAATTTTAATACTTCACATATATGTATGTATACCAGGGCTCGACACTAGCACTTGCCCTACTGCCCGGGGCAAGTAAAAAAATGTATGTCGGGCAAGTAAAATTTCATAAATGGCCTAGTTTGGTTGCCCAATCGGGCAACTAAATTATTGTTCAACTCTTAAGACGATAATGTAATTCCTTAGGTTTAAATCTCATCTAGATGTAAGCGGGCAAGTCCACTTTCTATTTGGACAAGTAAAATTTGCAAAGTTAATATTTTACTTGCTCGAACAGGCCAGTAAGGAACAAAGTTAGTGTGGAGGCTTGTGTATCATACACATTATGTCACAGAAAGTCTCCAATATACAACGCTGCATCTCTAACTAGAGATGTGCCGATCTGGGTATGTCAATAAAACATGAATGTCAGGCAATTTACACATTAAAGTTAAAATCAATAGTATGATAGTCCGTCACATACAATGTCAAACATGCAGTATCTCTGATGTGCTGAAAAACAATCAATTTATGGCGATCAAAATATAAATAGCAATTTTTCAAATATTCCCATCATTTTTTTTTCAATACTGAACAGGGTTATTTACATTTCCTTGACTTTTTACAAAATAATTAATGTTTCATGTGTTGTTGGCAAGGTGAGTTCATTTCAGTATGTACATGTACGCACATTATGTCATAAAAAGTTATTGTCAAGACTAGTTTAGAGCTCTACATCTCCAACAAGCGATGTGGCTTACATGCATATATGAATGCAATATCCAAGTATGTCAATAAAACATGAATGTCAGGCAAAACACATTATCGATTACATTTTAAATGAAAATCAATACATGATTGTACGCCAAATATAAATTAATATCTCTCTAGATGTTGAAAAGCAATTAAACTATGTTGTCTATTCTTTGTTTTCTACATTTTATAACTGAGTTGAATAAACTTTTAAAATGATAGTATACCAATACTCAATATAATAAGGTCTATTTACATGTAGGTCCGAGGTTGAGATACTAAAACTGGAGTTTACATTTTGTATAAATATGTAAAAATGAGTGCTCACATTCTAAATCAAACTGTCCCTATGTTTCAGAAATCTCTTTCTTATTAAACATATAGTGCAGGTAAATCAAAATTTAAGTGGAATTTAGTGTCATTTAAAGAACAGTTGAAATTCAAATTCAAATCAAATTTAAATTCAATGCAAATTCAATTCAAAATGTCATTCTACTTTCATCATAAATGAATTTACACTTTGTGTGTTTGTATTCATAGAGTAAATTATAAATCACAACTGGAAACCTACATAAAATCTTCTGTCAGCACAATATATCAGCTGTGACATACACTTGTTCTTGCAGAGTTCAAAATGTTGCAATAAATCTCATTTTGTTCTGTCCCAGTTGTGCCACTTCAATGCTTTATAGCAACACCTACACAATATCCAATTAAAGGGATCTAGTAGCTTTGTTGACAGGTGCAAAAAGTGATGAACCGTTGATAAAATGTGCATTGTTGTGATCTGATATTATGTCCACTGAGTAATGTGTGATAATTTCTTGTTAAATGGATATTATATGGCTAAGTAATGAGTGAAAATGCAAAGTGATATTCGCTAATAAACTCATTGCACTGACTCTATACACAGTTATAGCTTTCCAGTGGATGATTACAAATCTGAAAATTTTGTAAATATATTTCTAACAAAAAGAAGATTTAAAAAAAAAACTGTTCCATGCTTCTATTGGTACTACAAATACAACAAGGTATGCATGAACCACTAGATTTCCAATTAAGATTTGTGGATTTGGACAATGTTACTACATGTACATGTAGAACCCTTTAAAGGTAACTGGTTAAACTTGTGTCATGTACAACATCACTAAATTTGTTAGATGGGCAAGTCATATCATTTTATTTGCCTCCACTTGAAATGAAGTCTGTGAACATTTCACGGCAAACAGATGGCTAAGATAGGAGCAAAGATAAATAATAAAAGAGCACATGCTTCGCTGATTGCATTATATTCTATGTATAATCTATTTCAAAGAAAATAATATAAAGATATGTCCATAGCTTGATAATTTGTTACAAATTCATTCAGTATGACTATTGATATTTCACCTCCGATGTCCTAGTTAACAATATAACATGCTTGTAGTCTGTCCCTCAGCCGATTATACAAAGTACAGGGCTTGCCTGATTGCCCAGGGCAAGAAAAAATTAATATCGGGCAAGAAACATTTTGTAAATGGTCTAATTTGGTTGCCCAAGAGAACAATTTGATTTCTTATGTGTAATTCCCTTGCTAAGAATATAAAGGCCAGTCAATTTTCTGTTGAGGCAAGCAAAATGTGAAAATGTATGATTTTACTCGCCCAAATGGGCCAGTACTTTAAAAAGTTAGTGTGAATGATTGCCTTGTAACTTTAATGACAAAGTGGGCTTAATTTCCTTCCATTTTCCCCTAACCACTGGTCTAGAGTTACAATTTATTGCCAGTTAGTTGTACACTTGACAAATGATGACCTTTCGAGAAAGTTCATAGTTCAAAAAGGGGCATTAACGATATGACAGAACTTTTTTGTGAGCCTATAGATCTGCAAACTAATTTCACATCGGGAGTTAGAATACTTCTGAAATGGACCAGTTTCAAGTTCAGCTATTTCGTTTTAAACCTTTTAAGATTATGCACATAAATTTATCATGGTATAAAATACAATATGAAAGAACTTTATGTGAAGCATATTTAAAAAGAAGAATGCTATATAGAGAGATGTGCTACACCATGAAATCAGTTCATCTTAAATGCAAGCCTGTACACTATCTTTTTCTTGACTGGCATGTTCAGGCAACGTTTCTTTCAAGAATATTTGATTTTAGCATAACAGGTATTCTCCAAGATAGACCCCAGCCAAAGCATTTTTGGTACCAGTCCTACATGTAGGCCCTATTTCATAAAACTCTTCCAATAGTTGTAAATGTCTAATTATTGTAACTAGTAGGTCAATAGCCAATCAACATGAAGCATTGCAGCTGTTGCCATGGTAGATACATGTACAATAATTAGACACTTACACCAATTGCATATAGGTTTTATGAGACAGGGTCCTGTAGTTTAAAAACTCAATGTGAATAGGGTAAAGGAAAGTGTATTCTGACATTTTCTGCATCATTTTCTAGACAAGACGACGACGGATCAGGTTCTTGTTCTCCTCATCTCAACAATCACATCAAGTGGTGCAATCTTACCCTAGAGCTTTTAAAGGAAAGCTAAATGTTGGCCTTTTGGCTTACTAGCTCTGATTAATGCATAAATCCTGTCACTTTCACTTGAGTTTCCTCTTGAGAGTATCAATTATAATGTATTATATGTTCAATTTCAAACCACTGGAGGAGCCATGTTTTCCAACATCTCCGCATGACAAGTCATCTGAGAACAGGGTTACAAGTCTGCTGCTATGTCAGGGGTTATGTATCCAGATTTTGTTAACTAGTGCACGTTCGGATGGCATGCGGAGTCATTGGAAAACACGACATCCTCCATTGGTTAGTGAAAACAGATGACAGTGGTCTAAAAAATATTGAAATTATTATTGATACCCAAGAGAAAATACAAAAGTGACAGGAATTATACACTTACGGAGTTACAAACGCTTTCAATAATCAGGAAGATGTAGGGAAATTTCATCAGATATCAGGGAGATGTCAATCAAATGCATGTATACAACCTAATGATGATATCTTTCAAATATCAGGGAGTTAGGCTGATGAATGAAATCCGATGCATTAATCTTGGCCAACTTTCAGGGGTTCTCCTGCAAAATCAGCGAGATTTGGCAGCTCTGCAATCAAGTTCAGTAAAAAAAAAAAATTAGGCCAACATTTAGCTTTCCTTTAAGTACCAGGGTGCATGAATTAACCTGAAATTGAACTAAGGGTTGGCAAGTGCTTGCAAGCCTGTGAACATGAAAGAATGTGACAAATAGTGGCAGAGCTCTTTCTTTTATTGGGCCATCCAGGAGTAGATTAGAAAAGTACATGTATATCTTGGAAGCAGAAAAAACAACCTCACAGCCATTTCAAGAAGTTATTAGTAACTACTAACTCCTCGCTAATTCTACCCACACATAACAGGTGGCTGATGACAGACTATACTGAATTTCAAAGGGCCCACTGTCCTGATGCCTAGTATAATCAGAACTGGGGATTGACTGGATAATGTAAGGAAACAATTAGAATATCTCCTGAGACCAATAGCAACAAGACAATAGGTCTACAGTTGCAAAATGGTTTAACTGGTTACCGGTAGTCTTTGTCTTTTTAATAGGCCGGGCTCAAGTTGAGCAACTGATGAGAATTCGGGCCATTGGCTCTAACTCACTGATGTCAATATACTAGTAGAATAACATAACATTCAAAAGCATGCAGCAGAGAAATGCACACATCTTCCTTACTCATTCAACCAAACGGCATATCCAAGCAAATCTAGAGAGATCAGTGGAACTAGGGCTGATCCAAAGAAGATCAGGACGTATGTATTACCATGGATTGTCCTAGGAGCGTACAATCCATGGTATTACATAAGAACATTGCAATGGGTCAATGGAGGGCCCAATAAAGCTCTCAATCCTTCTGGAATCTTCACCAGCAGACAAACGGGTTATTTGTGCTTCAGATGAAGACGCTATGATCAAAAGCTTCTTAAGGCTCTCCACCGACCTTTTTTTGTATTTACACAAGAACATTGCCATTCTATGGAAACTCATATATTTCCATAGAATAGTCACCCAAACTTTTTTTATCACCAGGCCATTAGTCATGTATAATACGTACATACACATAAGACTACTGTTATTTAACCTCAGAGAGAATAGTCTTGTCCTCGTCCTCCGCCAATGTTACTATTAAAAGTACCACAATAAGTAGCATCCCTGTATTAATTGCATTGCAATGACCGTTAATTGTCAACGACGATTGAATGTCTAGATTGTGTATGTACACATGCATGTCATGTGTGTGAATTAAATTGCAATTTTATCCTTGCTTGTTTTGATTACTTCATGAAGCATTCCAATTTCTGGTTCCATTTTACTCAAGGTTCGCAAATTTCCTGCCCAGTAGTTGTCATTTCCCTGGTCACCTTGCCCGTGCCAATAAACATACATCGCATCCATTCAGTCGATTCTCCATGGCTTGAGTCTGAGACAAGTTGTACACTCTCTCTCCTTCCCCCCCCCCCCCCCCCCCCCCCCCCATAACATCACACAAGAGTAATGCAGGGCTAAACACTAGCACCTGCCCGTGCCAATAAACATACATCACATCCATTCAGTCCATTCTCCATGGCTTGAGTCTGAGACAAGTTGTACACTCTCTATCCCTCCCTCTCCCTCCCCCTCTATTCCCACAAAGTGCCATTAAACATACATCGCATCATCCATTCAGTCAATTCTCCATGTCTTGAGTCTGAGCAAGAGGTACTAGTACCTCCTTGGTCTGAGACACGTTGTACACTCTCTCTCACTCCCTCTCCCTCCCCCTCTCTCTAACTTCCCACAAAGTGCCAATAAATGTACATCCCATCAATTCCATTGATTCTCCATGGATTGAGTCTGAGACAAGTTGTACACTCTCTCTCCCCCGCTCTCCCTCCCCTCCCCCTCTCTGGTAACATCACACAGCGTGCCAATATGACATCAATTCTCTGCCGCTTGAGTCTGAGACAAGTTGAACACTCTCCCTCCCCCCCCCCCCCCCCCCTTAACATCACACAAGAGTAATGCAGGGCTAGACACTATCCCTTTAATGTAACTATCCCTTTAATGTAAATTTGAATATTTTTGCATTACAGGTAATTTAAAATTTAAATAATACATTTTTTTCTTAGCATTTCCCTTCCTTTAACAAGTTAAATATAAACTTATATAACTTTGTTCCAAATGATCTTTAATTTGACATGAACATGTATACTATAGTCTATATTGAAGGAAAAATACATGACAATAAACATACACCCCATCAATTCCATTAATTCTCCATGGCTTGTGTCTGAGACAAGTTGAACTCTATCTCCTCCCCCCCCCCCCTAAACATCACACAATAGTAATGCAGGGCTAGACACTAGCACCTGCCCATGCCAATAAACATACATCACACCCATTCCATTAATTCTCCATGGCCTGAGTCTAAGACAAGTTGTACACTCTCTCTCTCCCCCCCCCCCCCCCCTTTAACATCACACAATGTAATGCAGGGCTAGATACTATCACCTGCCCATGCCAATAAACATACATCACACCCATTCCATCAATTCTCCATGGCTTGAGTCTGAGACAAGTTGTACACCCCCTCTCCCTCCCTCTCCCTCCTCCTCTCTCTACCTTCATACAAAGTGACAATAAACATACATCATTGCATCAATTCCATCAATTCTCTATGGCTTGAGTCTGAGACAAGTTGAACACTCCCCCTCCCCCTCTCCCTCCCCCCCCCCCCACCCCCCATCTCTCTAATATCAGACAATGTAATGCAAAGCTTGGTCTTCAAGCTTATTTTGAGATCATTGATCATTGAGACCCATCAACCACTGAAGCCGCAATCTTATTCCATTTCAAAACGATAATTTCTCTTCCTCTTTCTCTTACTAAATTCAGAGTGTGACACTAGCACTCGCACATGGCTTTTGAATTATGCTGGTACATACATGTACTGTACATAGCTAATTTTAGCGATCATAGCCATCAACCACTAAAGCCACAAGCCTTTTCAATTTCAAAACGTAAACATTGCTGTTTAAAATAGAGAAAAAATGTGTTTGTTTGTTTTTTCGGATTTAAGAACAAGAATACTGGATAGAACTTTCTTGAATTGAGGTTTACTAGTGTACACAAACACGTACAACACTTGTGGAATAAACGGAAACATTACAAAAATACAAAAATCATAGTATTTATTTATTAAATTAAGAGTTTTGTCATCCAAACAAACATTAAGTTTGTTGCAAAAACTTAGGAAGGGTTGATACAAATTGTATAATATTTGATCTAATGTGTCTACTGAGTGATGAATTCATGGTAAAAGAATGTCATATATGACTGAGGAATGAGTGAAAATGCAAAGTGATTACACAGTTAAAGTTTCTTTTAAATCAGGACACTTCAATCATAAATATCTTCATAATGAAATAGGAATTTGGGAAACCTAAACCTATTCCGTGCTTATATTGGTTATATAAGCAGGGCTCTCCCTAAAGCTTTTCTTTGAGGTGGCCAAAATCACACATCTGATCTACTCTCACCATTGACTTGTGTTTGTACATGTAGATAAATAATTTGAAGGTGAGTTTCTAGCTCGTCAAGTGGCCAAAATTATGAAATTTCAGGTGGCCATTGGCACCCAGGCCACTGCTAAGGGCGAGCTCTGAAAAGGTTTGTAAGAACCTCTAGAGTTCAAGTTGATTTTGACAATGTAAATTGCCCCCTTTAAATGTGAACATTAATTTCTTAATAAAAAGTATATTAAAGAAAATAAAGCAAAATCTCATTAAATATTTTTAATTAATATTTTTATCACCATATGAAGCCATGCAGTTGCATAAGGCTAAGCAATGATTGTGCAGTAAAATCAAAATCAACATAAATCATTAAATTACAAGTACATGTACTGTAGCTGGGTACACTCAGCCAGGGAAAAAAATTAATATTTATTTTTCGGGGGCTACTTTTCAAGCTTGCCTGCATGAAAATATCATTCTAAAATTTGTTTTGCATTGAACTCTATAATGCAAATTTATGGGGGCTCTTTTATGATTGGGGGGGGGGCTCTTTCTGGCATTTTGAGGGCGAATTCGCCCTGAACCCCCGTGTATTTTTGTCACTGCACTCAGCAGGATTGGCAATGTCCCTGTACTAGTCTAATTGCGTAATTGAAGCTTAATTACGCAAATCTAGGATGATGTTTACTAATGCCTATTTAAATGCACGTTGATATAATAGAAAGGCAATGAGAAGAGGAAGTTGTAACTAGTACTTGGTTTGGTATTCAAACAACTACAGTTTACAACAGGATGTCAAATTGCACATGTGCACACACATGTACACATTACTATAATTGAAGTCTCACAATTAATTACATTGTACACACTAAGCTGAATACAAATGACCTCACTACGGGAAGTCGTAGCCAATACAAATACATTCTAACTTCATTTCCATTTCCAGTGTACTTGACACTAGCACTTGTCCAATTCCCCGGGGCAAACGACAAATTGGTGTCGGGCAAGAACATTTCATAAATTGCCTAGTTTGCTAAATCAATTGTTCAACTACAAGAGAACGATGTAATTAAATCTCAGCTAGAAGTATTAAAGAGGGCAAGTAAATTTTATAATTGGGGCAAGTAAATTTTCAAATTGACTTGCATGAATGGGCCAGTACAGACAAAAGAAAGTACTTGTGGAGGCTAGCTAATTGGGGCTTACAAAATCTTGAAGGGAACTATATGTAATGAATGGAGCATTTACATGTAACCCTCAACAAGTGCCACATGCGACTCAAGTCACCAAAACTATAAAAGAATTAGAAAGTTCTGTCAATTTATTCCTGATATTGTACAACAGATAAGTGTTGGATGAATTGTTTGCACACTCCGATCGACCTCTTACCAAGCAGAACTCTCTCCATATTCATGGGGGATTAAGTTATTCGCGAATGTAAACTTTTTTACAAGAACTGAATGGAGTCTTGTAATTCAATAAGGCACCCAGAGGATAAATGTGATCTCAAAAGTTAGACTCAAATTATCCCATCTTTTTCTAGAAAATGTATGCGTAAATGCTCAGGCTGGGGTTTACAAGAATGCAAATACTAATTATACCAAAATCTAATCTTCTCCAATGATGGGTTAACAAATCAAATTTATCAAATTTAAAATCAAAATTCAAAGTCAGGATCAGGAAAACAAAGCTTGTAAACATAAATGTCAGTTGGTGTACCAAACGTGTTAATCGGCACAAATTGTGTGTGTAAACCAGCATCAATTTAGTGTTCCGCACTGCCAATGGCTATTTAAGTTGGCCTTTTTCAACCTTCATGCCCTATTTTTCTCAACTACGCAGCTAAATACTACAAATTCAGAATATCTATTATTGCACCTTTGTAATCAAAGCAACAGACTGTTTAAGAGTTGAATTAATGCTTTTTTCAGAGGTCTTGTTCACAATGAACATACTCTATGTAATCAATTCCATATACTGCATAAATGTTTACATTGCTGTGAATATTTGGTTTCAATTTACACTGCACAATCATTTCACAGGTGCACAATTGCACATATAAGGTAGCAGCACAGCTATCAGCACTACATAAGCACAATTTGGCAAATTACTAGGGCAAGTGATTCAAGTGATAAAAAAATAAAATAAGTTGGACAATGTATGTTTTCTGTAACTTTACCAATGGTGCTATTTCGCTTTAAACAGACACACACACACATGTATACACCAAATAGAAACATGATTCGAGACAAATTTGCTCTATACTATGTATAGACCATACTAGGTAAATTACATTCTGGAGATGTACAATGTACAATACATTGTACATTTGGGCATATCCATGAAGCTATGGTAGGCTAGCATTGCGCTATGCTCCGACCACAATCCAAGGCACATCATGAAATGGTCTACTGAAGCATGATCTCTGAGATCAGTGGCATAGATAGTGTGGTTAGACTGACTGGGGGGGGGGGGGGGGGGTAGGCAAATTATTGGGGGGTACATTTCTTTGTAAATGTTTTTATTGGGTTTGCCAAATTTTGGGAGGGACACTAGCACCTTCCGGCCTTCCCCCTAAGCTATACCACTGTCTGAGATACTCCATGCTACTCAATGCACAGTGGCATAGCGAGAGTCAAGGGGGACACAGGGAGGGGGGCATGATGGATTCCCACAGAGACAGAGCAACATTTGTGGCACAAACGGGCAAGTGAAATCAAGATTTATCAAATTCTGGTTACCAGTGGATTAGAGCTCGATCATGACCCAGAACCAGCCCTACAGTAGTTCCACTGATTTCTATACAAGTTTAGCTTGTTTATCCTTTATGGTTGAATGAGTAAGGTGGCATGTGTGCTCGCTATGTTCTATTTAGTAATTTTGTTTTCATAATTATGCAAATTACTATGGTAAATGTAGCTGGTCCATAATCGGGCCTCTGAGCCCAGAAACCTGAATCTGATGCCCCCCCTCAAAAATATAATACAAATTTTTTAAAAAATAATTAAAAAAAAAAAATGTTAAATCTGGTTGCCAATTAGGGCAAGTGAAATTTGAATTCATAAATTTTTGGTTGCCCAAACTATAGATTTGTACTGGCCCCGTCAGGTGCACCTCTGTGCAATGTTTTTGTTTTTAGTTCTTTATTAATTCTTAACCGTGAGGAGGGCATCTAGCACCGCTCAATGATCATGCACAGTCAGTATTGCACCCACTTAATATTCACTTTAGCAAAAATGATTTTTATATCATTCACCAAATTGGAAACTTCTTCACTCTAATGCTTTACAGTTTACAATACTTTACAGTAAATTACAACTTTCTTTTTTACATCAGTAATGTTACTAAACTCTTACTATTGTGATCACTTTATTCCATAGGATAGGGCGAGTGCTTTGCATCACTCACTCAGCACTCGCTCTATGACTATGGGATTATGCGGTGATAGCAAGCGTCAATGTATTCATGGATCGAGGTGCTGTCTGTGTCCCTATGACGCATACAATATCTACACACAACGAAAGATGATTCAAATTTGAACAGCCGAACAAGGATTTAGCTTTATGGAAGTCATCTACACAATAAATTTAAATGTTGATGAGTGCACGTATAGAATTTGGGAATAAAATGTAGAGAAAGTATATTTTTAAAAATATTTTCCCCCTGCATATTTGTTATTTCTTTTTACAGTTTCCAGTAGAAATCTGTTGGTTTGCATCTGCACCAGCTCTAAGAAATTTATCCAGCGCACTGGCGTTAGAAGGTGCAGACAGAGTATGGCAGTGCATTGAAGTCTATAAACTTGTGTAATAACTTTGTAAACTTTGAAAGTTTGAATGAAAATTAACTAGACTAAGCATTTATTTGTTAATAATAATAATTAATATCGGAAAAGATATCGCTAGTGATATTCGTTAACATATTCACTAATAATTAATATGTTCATACTGCGACTTTGTTGAGATCAGTTCCAATTTTTATTTCAAAATAGGGGTCTAAATCGTAAAAAGTCTAGATTTAGAACAAATTGTAATTGTTCTTAAAGCAGACTATACCTTAGATTTGTTATTCTTATTATACTTTTATAGTTATCACAAACTTTTTAATTGACCACAAATGTCAGGCTCCAGCGCTTACCTGAAAGGCTTCCTCGCTGAACTCCCCCGGTCCTTCGAGGTGGTGTTGGTACCCTGCCCGCGGCATCAGGAACCAAGTTTTGTCTCTGAAATACGAGAAAAATGAGGTGAAAAGCTGACTAAGTCCCATGTCTGCTTATTTATCAACGCATATAATTTACAAAAATACGGCAGGATCGGCAAACATCTGCCAAAATGATGGATTTTACGCGGTTTATTTCAACCGACAACGTTCTTTCTGAATGGTATCCACGTACGCTGAGCGTATATTCCGGTGTGATCGATACTATTAATTGTACCCGCGTTACGACGATCGAGTACGAAATGTGTATCGATGATAGCGGACATGCAATGCATTGCACTGTGTATTGCGCGACCAATACTCCGTCGCATTTGCCCGGGTAAACACTCACTGACCATAGAATCAACTCATGCTTCGATACGCAAACCGTAGTTTAGAATGAAGAGTATTCAAATTGAATGAATGAATGAATAACTGTATTGCCAATGTGTTCAAAGATAACAATATAACAATCATACATGAATATAAGAAATGTTGACAGACAAACAAATTGGTAAAAGGACCCTACAGAGATAGCAACTTTTGCTAGTGGGGCGTAGGACCCTATGTACATGAATAGACGATAATGGTGAAAATGTGCAAGTAAATCCATTTAATATACCGGAAACCTACCTTGAAGATGACTATTTTGTTTTCCAACATATACACGATATTGCCGGAATTTCGTAAGATGATGGTTTCTCCTCTTTCTAAACATATACACCACAATCTATCTAAGAAATATTTGTATGGTTATTCCAAAACTTTTGCAGCTTGTTTATGAAGGTCGTGTAAATTATAGTACGTGAAGATATATGTCAATATTACTGAAGGGAATATATATCTGTGGTATAAGGAAGTCTTGTTTGCAGAATTATTGATTGATTGTATTGGAGGTATATATACTGGACTTTGTTCCCACTTGACATGCTGGGCGCTAAGCTCGAAGTACAGCACAAGACAAGTACTCAGCTTTCAAAACGACAGTCAAGAAGTCTCGGTTTTCAAACAAACAAAAAGTCTCACACCATATAACATGCAAAATAATAATACAACTAATAATACAACTAATCATAATCCCATCATTTTTTGTCATCCACGGACATTATTCAATTGATAATGAGGAATGTAAGAATCCTTTCCTTTTTTATTTTAGTTTTCATTTTATTATACAATGCCTCGATCCTAGTGTGACTATATCTTGAGCAGAGAAAGGTCGTTTGCGTCTATGTAATTTGTTTTCCTTCTTCATTTCAACCAATAATTTTGCTTGCTGAAGCTCCCTTCACAAACTTTAATGTATTTAAACTTTGTAGAAATATAAAGTTGTAGGGGTTCCCATCATGAAGGGAACGGATGTGAAAACGAATGAGGCATTATTTAGTTTTAGTTTTTGGGGTAAACATTCCAATAGAGAGGCATTGATTCCACCACCCACCCTACCCCACCACATTAACAAAAGGAATGCATTCATGTAAAGCACATTGTTCATGTTTCCATGTCCAAAATGGTCGAATGCGCTGAATATGTTTACCAGAGTTACTATACCCTGCCGCAGAGTCATTTTCAACAAAATAATACAATCTGGCTGCAAGGTATACATATGGGGGTTGTTTCACTAAATAAAATCAATTTTAGCATACATTTTAGCATACAATTATTACTGAAAATATATGCTACAATCGATGTTATACTATACTCCGGGTGCAGCAATGTGAATTAAAATGTCTTGCAAAAGGACATACATGTACGAAAATAAACGGGGCATCGTTCAGTTAGAGTCGAACGTGAGGACTTCATGATTGAATGCCAAATGCCCATCTGATCGTTCCACAACACAAGGGCTCCGTTGCAGTATATATAACAATCGAGCAATTAATTGCAAGTCAGACAATGTTACTAAATGCGCAAATCTGATTGGTTCAAAATTATCCCTGAGAATCGATGATACTTAAAATCGCTTTTAGTGTATATAAGTGAAACATCCTACAGGGGCTACGTGGGGAGATAAACGTATAATGTGCCCCAAAGGCGCCCCCCCCCCCCCCCATCACCCACCAATAAATAATTATTGTATACATGTTTATACAAACAAAATAATGCCCTCCCGCTTGCATAACTAAACCCGTAGCCTATATACTTGGTCTGGGAACACTGATCCCTGTGCCCCATGCACAATAACGAAAGTCCCATTTGGTGTCCCTACGCCCCCCCCCCCCCCCCCCCCCCGACGGGAAATTCCTGGCTACGCCACTGCACAACACCTCCTGATGTAGACCGAAAAATCCGTCTTCGGTTCGACAGTTGTTCTCCAAGACTGCGACTGCGCCTATGTATAGCTAAACGGACAGTTTCTTCTAAATGAAGAAGCTGCAGTGGTTTATATTATACATTTTACATTAGAAAGTAATTTTATAAAAGAAAACCCCATTAGAGTTGGTTATTTCTGACGCTACGAAGATGTTATGGGCTAAATGGTAAAACGTTATAGAGCAACAATTATAATGTACCGATAATTAGATCCATGTACAATTAGGAAAATGGGCCTAGTAATAATAGCAACCAATGCATCGCCTCAGAGAAAGAGAGAAATAAATAATGAATAAATTGAATAGACCGACACAATTGTGCTACATTCGTCAGATAATCCTCTTTATATAGCCTAAACATCTTGAATAATTTAGATTTACACCTACATCGTGCTATTCATTAATAATATATTTATTTCAATCCCGTTGTTCGTGCAATTTGTACAGCTTCACTGCACGCAGCACTTATGGACGACTTGTATGGATTTTTAGGTTTATCTTCACATTTACAAAAATGCTTAAGATCGATGTAGCTAGGTAGGGGGGGGGGGGGGGCATGCATGACATGGGGCGATAGCTATTCCTGTTCCTGGTTGTTATATACTGCATCCATCTTTTGTGGGGAAGGAATATGTAATTACTCATTGAAATACAAATGTATATTAATACCATCAAATAATGCGCCCAACATCAGTTTAGCGCAGGCCGACCTTCATGGTATCCCCCCCCCCCCCCCCCCGACCCTCGACCTCCAATCTCCGCCCCATCTCTGCCCTTGCACCATGCACGGGTTGACTCAAACCTAGGTCACTATTTAAATTTCACAACATAAGGAAAAAATAATGGAATATATGCAGCACCAATGCCAAGCAGTGGCGTAGCTACGGGGAAGGGGGGGGGGGGTGGGGGGGGGGGGCACGTCCCCCTTCATAGTATGACCACAACCGTATGAAACATAATGGGATAATTTTTCATACAGACAAATTAAGGTGAGGCCCTTATCATAAATGTGTCCCCAATCAATCCGACCGCTATACGAGGGGGTGGGATGGGGGAGTACGCCGCGAACATTAGCGCCGATCATCTCAACAGCTATCAAACACCCTCCCGCCATGCTCGGCGGTTGCCTAGCACCGTTTTGCGTTGTCGATGCCCTAATCACCGTAACATTGCGTAGTAGCACTAATCTGCTGCTTGTTAGAGATTGGTTTTCACCCTCCGGTTTCAAATCGTCTTGTGTAGCATGCAGTATTACCCTGGATTAGTGTATGTGGTGTAGCTAGGGGCAGGGGAGGGGGGTCCTTGTGGGAAGATGCTTGACCCCCCTCCCCCTCCCCAGCCCCTAATGACAACAGGCTTAATTTCAACCATGTTAAATGAAACAATTTATCTATAATCATGTGTAGTATTCATCAATTATCACATGGAGTAATTGTTAATTATATAGGACAATAAATGCATATAATCTCAATCTAAAAGAAATATACCATAATTCCTGGTAAACGCTTCCCTCGGTGTGAGAATTTTGCCCCCATCACATCCTCCCCTTTTTGAATACCCTTGCTTTGCTTTTGTGCTGCTGTTGTTGTTTTTGTTGTTTCTGTGTTACTGTTTTTGCGTCCCTGGAAGAAGATAAAATTACACCTGCACACGTAACCATGACAACACGCTGTATACCACAAGCAGACACGCTATGAGGAAATAATGTGCTTCGCCAGGAATCAAATTAGGAGGCCTTGGTTCGATTCCCGGTGAAACCCCTTATTTTTTCCTGATACTTATGTATTTCATCATAATTAAAAACAATGGCCCAAATTCTCATCAGTGGCTCAACTTGAGCCCGGCCTAAAAAGAAAAAGACTACCGGTAACCATGTTGCACCTGCATACCTTTTGTCTTGTTGCTATTCGCCACCGGAAATATTATAATTGTTTCCTTTCATTATCCCGTCAATCCCTTGAGTTCTGCTTATAGACATCAGAACAATGGGCCCCTTGAAATTCAGTCATATTCTGTCATCAGCCAAATTGCGTCCTGGATCATCCAGGCTATTGTATTGCTGGTGACCAGTTTTACTATTACTGAAATAACAAGCATATATTTGTAAATTCCTAAGCAGAACTAGAGGGATTGACTGGATAATGAAAGGAAACAATGAAAATACCTCTGGTGGTGAATAGCAACCATCAATAGGTCTGCAGGTGCAAAATGGTTTAACTGGTTACCGGTAGTCTTTGCCCTTTTAGGCCGGGCTCAAGTTGAGCCACTGATGAGAATTCGGGCCAAAGTGAATTTAACGTGTCTTTTTTTTAACCCTGTCTCTGCCCCATCCCTCCCCTACGCCCCTAAACACTGACATGAATAGGGTGCACAACCGATTAGGGGGCTATTTATATGTGTTACCACTCTGCTTTTTAACGTTTTTCCTTAAAATCATTAGGGGGCGCGTATCTCAGCCCCCCCCCCCCCCCCCCCCCCCACCCCCCTGTATAGCTACGCCACTGTCACCAAGCATTAATGTGTTTCTCCATGTCTACAGAAAAAAAGGGAATGTAGAGGCAACGAAATCTGGGTATAGGGGTTACCCTCGGTCGTCGTTAAGACAGTGCATGGGTGTATATATACATGTATACGGGCACATTTTCGTTGGGGAGGGAGGGGGGGGGGGGGGGGGGGGGAGGGGAGTTAAGGTCTTTCGCCCGAATACCATCATTCTCGTTTTTTAGCTGACGAGTACAATTCCTTTCCATTTAGCTACCCGGAAAAAAAAGAATAAAAGTGACGATGCGAACATAATATGACATATTTTGCACAAAATTATATGATCTTTTCCGAATATAACATGATTTTGCCCCCAAATTACACGATTTAACACAATATGACATGAGTTTTGCCGATTATGACATAAGCTTGCCCGAATATGACACGATTTTGCCCAAATTTGATGTGCTTTTTGCCAGATTATGGCCATTAATTTTTCCAAAACTCTCATGGGGGGGGGGGGGGGGGTGGGTGCTGCAGCCCTCCACCCCCTCCCTCCTCCCCGCCTCCTACGCCTATAGGGTTAAGTGCGCCATTAAATGGCACATACCAATTCTCATAAAATCGTCATATCAATATTATACCCCGTAAAACTAAAAGCACCATAAGAAAGCGCCGCCGCCTTGCGTACGTTTCACTAATTTCATGAATTTTATGTGAAGATTATGAATCTCTTTGATAATTAGAAAATATATATGATTTGAATCAACATTTATGCATTTCAACATAACTTTTATAAAACTTTCAAGACACTAATGGCTTTCCATAATATTTAAGACCATCTTAGTGCTAAGATCAACTTAGGATCTTTGTGAAACACCCCCCCCCCGGGTCTCCCCACTCGAGACTGGATGGGGGGGGGGGGGGGGGGGGTGTGGTGCAAAGGGGATATGGGGAAAGCTTTCAACAATGAGAGCAGATTGTGCTTAATGTGAAATATGTTAATTCTAAAATGACGTAACCTCATAGTCAAGTCTGAATAAAAGTCACTTGGGTTTTTTCAAATACTAGGTTGTGTAGTCCGTTTTGTAGAAATGTAATGGAACAAGAAATGTATTGTATGTATTTCGTGATTTATCTTTCCCACAATTAGTTGGTGCTACATGAGGGATGCAGCAGGAATTCTTACAAAGTTGGGAGGCCCCATCCCCTACCCCCCCCCCCCCCCCCCCCCTTCCCCGATTACTGCCCCAAATAGCTACGTTTGCATGTCATTTTGTAAATCACTTTGTATAATAGTAGATATAGAAAGGAACACAAAATGTATATTGTACATGATGAATTTCATTTTGTTCTACTCCTCGGGGAGGGGGCTACATGAGGGATGGGGCAGAAATATTTACATGGTTGGGAGGGGGTTGCTCCAGACCACACCCCCCTCCCCCAGGCAATGCTATGCCGTTGCAATCGTTTTGCTTGCTACGCAATTCCATCACGTACTCACGCTGTGCTGAACCGTGCATGCATGCATTGCATAACTCAGGATCTAGATCTAGGTTATTTAATTCATTTATATTTCATCAAATATAATACAATTTATATTGAGTTTTGGTTCATATTCCTTTACCCCGATCGGTGAAAGCTAAAAGTCTTTATTTTTTTATTTTATGTGTACCTCGTTTCGAACGTGAATTCTATCAGAATTAATTTCGCATGCCAAATTTGTTTGGCTGAAATATTGTTAATTTCCATGTCGAATTTTGGTTATCTGGACCACGAAAATAAAATCATAGCATTTGAATGTAAAACTGCCCCATACTTGTATACAGGCCTATATATCCATATCTCTGCGTATTGTGTCAACGTGCAATTTTACAACACCATTTTATTATTTCGAAAACGAGTTACACATTATTATAAACTGTTATCAGTTTACGGTATATTCAATTGAAATTTATTATCGAGGCCATATCGGTTTGAATTCAATTCTATACTGCAGATATTCCACAATCACTGAAAAAATAAGTGAATGGAAATACAATTAAAGGGCTTCTTTATAGTTCCACTGTTCCAGTCTTTTGAATGTGAGTTGCCGTGTTTGAAAGGACTGCCTAATAAACCTATACAAGCACGACAAAATCAGACCCTGGAAACAACAACAATTACATGGCCAAGGATGAAAAAGACTGCCCTAAATTATTTTCATTAATATTTACCATTACCACAGCTATTGTATAATAATATATACAAAATATGTTGAAAGGGAAGCGTCGGCATTACTCTGTTTATTAACTTCGAAGCAACCATAGAAAATCTTGATAAAAGAAACCATTTAACAAATTGAGTAATTGAATTAAAATTCTCATAATAAATAATAATAATAAAGCGGTCTTGTAATGCGCCAATTCCACCTTTTTCAAGGTGCTCAGGGCGCAGTAAACTCATCTTACACACACAAAAAGAAGGGGAAAAAAAAGGGACAACAAAAACAAAGAACATAATTATGGAACATAAACATATAAACACATACTGGGAATCTACTGGATATTAATGAAATGCAACTTGAAAGAGGTGTGATTTCAAACTTGTCTTAAAAGACTCTAAAGACGTAATATTTCTAATGTGCTGGGGTAACTCATTCCAGAGTGAAGGACCCGCATGTGCAAAAGCCCTGTCCCCCCATGATTTTTTGCTTGGTGGGATAGAAAGTAAGCCAGACTGAGAGGATCGGAGGGGTCGTATAGGATTGTAAGGTTGTATCAGAAAAGTATTGTAGCTAGGGGCAGAACCATGTATACAGTGAAATGTTAACAACAAAATCTAATTGTAAGTCATGATATATCACGCTTACAAAATATCTGACACATATTGTTGCTTTCATCCTTTTGCTAGTCACTGAATTCGAAGTGTGGTATCCAGAGTATATACGACTCTCCATCCTCAAACAATATTACGCAATTCCGCCAGTTACATGTACATTAAAGGGATCTAATAACTTTGTTGACATGTGCAAAAAGTGATGAATGGTTGATACAATGTAATTGTTGTTATCTGGGTATTGTGTGAAAATGTATCAAGTTAAATGGACGTTGTATGGCCGGGTAATGAGCAAACATGCAAAGTGATATTCACTAACTCATTGCACTGACTTTGTACATGGTTACGACTATCCAGTGGATATTTTAACATCTGAACATTTCACTTGTATCTTTTTTAACAAACGGGAAATTCGATAAACCGCAGCCTGTCCCATGTTTCTATTGTTAATACGAATACAACAAGGTAGGCAGGAACCGCTAGAATTCAAATTGTATTTTGAGGATTTGGACAGTGTTACTAGATCCCTTTAAACCATTGACTCTTCATACTGTATTATACGCCCATATATATATTGGCGTATATAGAAGCCATATTATGCATTTGCTATTATTGATTTAGCGGAACAATTACAACGATGACCCTTAACGTATTAGCACATCACCGATCCTATTTGCACGTCGGATTAACGTTGCTATAAAAGTGTCAATAATTACCGCTCAATTCCTTATGTAATCTATCTCCTAATAATGATTGTGGATGGAGAGGTCTCCAATATGTCCATTTAAACAACGTTATAGGTAAAGATACTTTCTTGTTTAATTTAAATCATATCATGTTTGCTAATTCGAAAAAGATGGGGAAATATGTGGTTAGCAATAGTTAGTCAGCTGATTAGTTTGACAGTTTATAATTAGTTAATTAGTTAGTCAGTTAGATAGTTAGTCCGCCATCCAGTAAGAAAATTAGCTTTGTTATCTTGTCGGTTATGTAGTTCAATGGTTACATTTATTTAGTTACAGAAACTGAATCAACAAATGATAGCTAACTAACTATAACTGTTATAGTTAGTAGGTAAGGTAGTTCGTTCGTTAGTTATTATAGTTAGATAGTTAGTTTGTTAGTTACCTAGTTAGTTAGTTGGTTATACAGTTAATTAGTAAGTTAGCTTATTAGTTATTATTTTCGTTAGTTAGTTTTAGTTACAGTTTGTTAGATTATCATTTGTTTATTAAGTTTATTTGTTATTTCATTAGTTAGTTATTTTAACTAATCAACTATAACTTATCATAATAATTAGTTAAATAGCTCGCTAATTGGTAAGTTAATTAGTACGTTGGTTAGTTTGCTTGTTAGTTTGTTTGTTTGTTTGTTTGTTTGTTTGTTTGTTTGTTTGTTTGTTTGTTACTCAAAGTTAGCTAGGTTAGTTGGATGGCTGGTTGATTGGTTGTTAGTTTTTGTTGGCTGGCTGTTTTGTTTTCTTTTGATGAACATGAATGTTATCATCATGCTTTCTGTTGTGAATTTAATAGAAATATGAATCTGTGCATGCAGGGCTATAATCTCTCTTCCGCCATGTATCTGTTTATTAAGCAGTCCGCAGGCGTACCACAATAGAACATAGAATATAGAGGAGGATTTTACCCCCCTCCTCGGCACAAAATGTGCCCCTGCGACTTCGGGTAGACCCATCATGGGGTTGACGTAATGGAAAAAAAGTGCCGTCAAACATTCACGAATGATTTCCAGTAATCAATTCAAAGTAACATTACGAGTTTGCCCCCCTCTCCGGCACAAAATTTGCCCCTGCGACTTTGGGTAGACCCATCGTGGGGTTGACGTAATGGAAAGGGTGCCGTCAAAGTAACATGCACGAATGATTTCCATTAAATCAATTCAAAGTAACATTACGTATCCAATATCCTCTGCTGCATGGAACCCAACTAGGCTATAACTTCTCGACAACATCGCGCAGGCTGGCACGGCTGCCTCCACCGAATGTCATCTTGTATATTATCATTTTAATGGATCTCAGTTATGAGACAGCAATGAGAATGATGTGCCCTTGTCGGGCCGCCCTCCAAGTTAATGGAAAATTGACACACATACCGATGCGCCAGGGGTGAGGTTACGTCAATGGTTGCATCGTTTATCTCCACCATGTGGCTTCATGCGGGGGCGTAGATAATTAGGGGGAAGGGGGAGGGTGGCAGGTGTTCCCTGCGATAATTGTGCCCCTATATCCTACCTTTGGCCCCCTGACGTCATGCCTGTGGGGCCCCAAAAGAACAACCCCAAAATAATTTATTTTAGCTCATCTTGCTCCCTAGTCAGAAATAACCGCCTTTTAAATAAGATTTTCTTTGATAAATATGACATAATATCGAATAGAAGTCAAAGGAGCCATGCAGTCACCGTCGCAGTGGAACCGTCGAAAAAGGGGCCGCTTTTCTGTCTACTATTTAAATTCAATTTTAAATTTTAAATCCCAAATGAATTGATTTTCAATCTTCACCATGGGATTACAATAAAAAAACAGACGATGATTGTAATCAATGTTGCCTATATACCCTATACCCACTCATGGATAACCTACCCTGACCCCCCCCCCCCCACCCCCCCGTCATATGCCCCTCATCTTGGTTCGTCGTGGATACGCCCCTCCCCCATATACATACATCAAGGTCACACACAGCATCACGTGCGCTCCTCAACACAGCGTGATTGTCTCCATCTTGAAAATAATGAAGATAATTATTTTTTTATCTCCAATATAATGGCGTACCGAATAGAGGCTATATGTGTGTGTGTGGGGGGGGGGGGGGGGGGGGCATGAATTCGTTTCAAATTTTAAAAAGAAAGCAAGACATAATAAATAAAACAACAAAAGGCGCTGAATCCATTTTTCTTCTATTAACTTTGGAGAAAAAACTCGTACACCTGCCCGACTTAATACACGTGCAAATTGTAATAAAAAAATTGCACGCACATAATTATTTATTGTTTATTGAGTAATTTGTAATGAATGTGGATTTAAAACTATATCATATACGTACATTATAATTACACTTATTACACTTATCGTTAACTGAACTTTACAGTGGAAATGGATTTAGCTCCCTTTGGAACTAAGCCCGGCGCAGACAGAGCCGACTCGACCCGATCCGACTGGTTTTCAGTCAGGCTACAGTCAGTTTCGCTCAGTCGGAGCCGATCCAACATGTTGAATCGGCCTCGAATGACCTCCGACTGGGACTTGACTGGACAAACCGGAGTCCTGAGGCAGCGCATACTGAGTTAATCAGGCTGAAATTCAGTCGGATCGGGTCGAGTCGGCTCTGTCTGCGCCGGGCATTAGGTCTTCAATTGTGTCCGTGCCCTCTCTCCCAATCTATGTCACAGTCGAGCTGTATTCCTGATTACCGATTAAACCCCGCTCAGCATCATGACCAACTGTTCCAGCACGCAGGCCCCCGACAAATTAAAGATAAATAGAATGGAATACTTAGACGTCGTTATCATGACAGCGGACAAGATAACGTCGTCATCAGGCAGTCGATTGTGCAAGTGATGACATTGATGGTAATGGAGGGATCGATCTGTATACTGAACGTGCGTAGAGCAACGCGGGTACTCCTAGGTGTACGAGAGGGGGGGGGGGGGGGGGGGCGGGAACGGGGGCGTGAGCTAGAAGTGGGGCTGAGCCTCCCTTTAAAACAAAGTTAGTTAAAGTCCTTCCCGTGCCAATTTTGGCTATAAGGCGGCGCCAATCTCCGATTCATTAGCCCTAGTCCATGCACATCTACTAAATGTATAGCGAAGGCTACATAAGGGGGCGCCCAGTCCTCTGGTAACACCGTGTTTAGCTTTCCCTTCTCTATTCTATACATGCCGAGTGCCTGGTTAGAAGGCAGAAGGTACCTTTTTTTTAAAAGTCTTTGGTATGACCCGGTCTGGGTTCGAACCTGGGAGCTCCCGTGCATGAGGCGGATACTCTAACCGCTAAGCCACCATGCTCGTTTTTGCGACTCCCTAATAGATGTGAAAATCATCAACATTCGTGCTAAAAGCATAATGCATGGCATCGAGGGATCGATCGATACTGAACGTGCATAGAATAACGCGGGTACTCCTAGGCGTACTTAGAGGGAGGGCAGGGCGGGGCGGGGACGGGTCAGGGCGGGGCGCGTTGGCTCGGTGGGGCTGAGCCCCCTGAGAGATATGAAAAACACCACAATTCGGGCAAAGAGCATTATGGAGCGATCGTTTTAAACTGTACGTGCGTAGATGGCGCAGCCCCCTGAAGACTTGAAGACGATTATTCTGGCTAAAAGCATCTCAAGTTCGGGTCAATCATCTCATTTTGCGGCAAAATTATCTGATATTATTTTCTTGAAATATGTTCCCCTTCTTTTGAGTTCGTCATATTTTTCGATGAACACATCGCGAATTCATGCGAATTCGGTGTGCAGTTTTCAATGTTATTTGAATGTACTTGTAATGTACAGTATTCCTAAATTATTGATCTTCTACTAATCTCCCAAATATTTACGTATATTTTCGACGAGCATTGTCATCAGTTATTTATGCCATATGTGTATGATGTTGGTTTGTATATCAATGTACAAATATTATAATCTGCCCATGTTATGCACATTTTTACTAATAGTTGAGGTAACTCTCTTCCACAAGAAAGGCCCCCAAGAAACAAACAAGCAAAACGTGTTTGTTTGTTCAAAAACTATATCAACACGAGGTTACAAGATGTCGACAGATGTACGTGCAAATTACCAACAAACAAACGTAAACATACATCAAGGAGGTAGTAATAAGCAATAAAAGGTTCTAACATCTCATTCAATGTCGCCAAATCCTGGCAAACCGCAAATCATGAAAACGATGGAAAAACAACCCCGGAATTATTGATGCAATTTTTCATGGCAAAATGAACCGCACTGATTGGATGGGTGGCAGGTGAAATTTCACCACTTAAAACCTGCGTTCACATGTCATAGTGTCAAACTCGAAGTCTCGAGTGCAATGAGTGCGAACCTTACCATTGCGTTCACACCTCATTATGCCCAACCCGAAGTCTCGGGTGCGATGTGCGCTCACCTAACCATTGTGTCCACACCGCATCTTGTCCAACCCGAAGTCTTGAGTGCAATGTGCGCTAGCCTAACCATGGTGTTCACACCTATATCATGTCCGACCCGAAGTCTTGAGTACAATGAACGCGCACCTTATCATTGTGTTCACACCTCATCTTGTCCAACCCAAAGTCTCGAGTGCAATATGCGCATACCTAATCATTGTGTTAACATAGACTTAATATCTGGTTTAGGGTGCCAATTTTAAAATTATGATTAACAAATAGTTTTAATTTATATTTCACTTAATATGGAACAATATATCATCCCTAAGCGCATTGCCCAACTATTATTGCCAGCCTGCAAACATGTGTACACCATATTGTACATCTCCACCCCCTGGGGAGCATTCCATCCAGTGTTGGGTATCTCGAGATCGATCTTGATCTCGAGACCAGTCTCGAGATCGGCATCAGAATCTCGATCTTGTTCTTGATCTCGGACATTTCTGATCTTGATCTCGGACATTTCTGATCTTGATCTCAGAGGTTCTGATCTCGATCTTGAGCTGCGGATCTTGGTCTTGATCTTGATCTCAGACTGTCTGATCTTGATCTTGACCTTGATCTCGGACCCTCTGGTCTTGGACCCAACACTGAATTTCCATCCAAGCGGTTCACACGCATAGAGTAGATCCTTATACAAATTCGCTGATATAACCATAGAGTATAAGCCATTCGCCCACGTCCACACAACATGCATTGATATGGGCAGATATAAAGTTTTAATCCTAAGCGTCCACATAGTAAATACATTTAAAAATTTCATTTTATTTCATTTCATTTTTAATTTAATTTAATTTAATTTTAGCATAAGAAGAGCTCACTTCCGAAAGGCGCTAAATCCACTTTCCATAAAAATTGAGTAAACGATATATCTACAGTTATAATCTACGTAGCTATCTAGGAATCCACATTTTACGAAAAATAACTCACTCAAAATCAAAATATAGAAAGTTCAATTTTCATATTCCCATAGGCACGTGTACAAAGTGGGACAAAGAAACCTGTTTTCCTCGGAAGTTGCAAAAGTGGATTTAGCGCCTTTTGGTTGAAAGCTCTTAGCCCGAGACTTAAATAAAAGAAAATGCGTACATTAAACCCTGCGTCCACAAACGTCATCATTATGTCCGACCCTAAGTATTGTAGGTTGTTGTGTTGTTGTAAAATGTACGTTGATATAAAGTATAAATAAATACATAATATATGATTTTAAAACATCAGTTATGTTTGACGCCAAACAGAGATATACCTTCAAAACGTCTATAGTCCATATAGACGTCTATCTTTGTTTGGCTTCAAACATATCTGGGACTTTTAAAATCATAAATACTTATTTATTTCCGAAATTATCAACGTACATTTTACAACAACACAACAACGCACACCACTTCACTGTTCATATACATATAGTGCACCTTGTTATAGTTACGAATAAGTGTGGAGTTTATGGTATGTGTGAACCCGACAAAAGGAGGATGAACCATCAAGTTCAGTGTGGACACGATGTGAATTGCACACGTGACCAACGGGGGAAAGTGCAGGTGGCGAGAGTTCATGCGACTACAAAGCTACTAGCTGTATACCTTACCCCTAATGACGTCATAATGGAGAGGTGGTGACGTCATGACAAATTGACTGGGTAACACAGTTTAAAGGCATTCCTTCATTCGGGCGATAAGGCATGCATCATAAATTCCGTGACAACTGTACCAGGCTAAACGGTGTTATGAAAAATGACAATGCGTTCCGCGAAAATGAAAAACAACAGCCGCTAACGAAAATATGATAGTAATATTTGTTTTATTGAGAAGTTCGAAGAAAATATCATCATTATGTGTGTGTGTGTGTGTGTGTGTGTGTGTGTGTGTGCGTGTGTGTGTGTGTGTGTGTGTGTGTGTGTGTGTGTTGTGGGGGGGGGGGGGGGGGGTAGCACAACAATGACAGTCAGATGGACGTAGTTTTGACGGGCCACTTAGATTTAAAAAAAATAAATATGTATTTCACAATAATCGTTAAGGAATTATTATTATATTAAAGACTTATTACACGCTTGAATGTGAAAACTAGCGATTCACTGAAATATCTTCAGAGCCCCGTTGCAGAAGAAAGAGATACAATAAATTGTAAGTTACGATTGATTGTAAGTCAGACAATGTACGTGTTTCAACCAATCAGATTTGCGCATTTAGAACACATGATCTTACAATCAATTGTAACTTTCAATCGATTGTATCTCTTTCTGCAACGGGGTCTTGAAGTTATTTATCTATTTTTACCGTCGCGCATGAACATCACTACATCACACTAAGCATTGGCTTGTCAAATTGAACTAGGCCACTTTAATTCATAATGATATGTAATAATAACAAACATGCGAAGCTCCTATATGGATCAATGTAACGTTTAATCAACTACATGTATATTCAATCGAAGGTAATGAATCTAATTACCCTTTGATAATTCACATTCTTTCTACAGCGATTTATATAGAAATTCATCATTATAATACAAGCAAAAATGCACGTTGTGCTAAATCATTTTCTGCATGATTCCGGTTATAAATTATTGTGAGAAACAGAAAGAGTAGCTTATTATTAAAATATTCAATTATTATGAAGAAATAAAAACATTATTATTTGCAAAGTTACTACTACTAGTCATATATGATGGGATTCTACACTGGATGCGTTCTTAATTTCAAGGCTGCTTACAAGCCCGTAAATGATTGTATCCAAATACTCAACATGTTATTGAAATCGTTATAATATTCTTGAAGTTTTGATAAATATTTCGTACAAAATGGTACTAATCATTAAAAAACGAAAATTGTTTCCGCCCGGGCTCGAACCGGGGACCTTGAGTGTGTTAGACTCACGTGATAACCACTACACTACGGAAACACATGTACAGCACAGAGCAACATTTTCTGTATAACGTATACATTCCAAAATAGGAAACGATGAAATATATTTTAAGAGTAAAGTGTCGTCGCATCAAGGGGGCGCTATTCAAATTGATCACATGCTTGAGGCAACCATGTACGTACATAATATAGACACGGTTCTGGAGGCGCCATAATGTTTTATACGCACGCCCTACGCTCATGTACGCACGCTCGATTCCGCCTGGCTGTAAAAAAAAAAACATCTACCCTCTTGCATTCGCTAATTTGACGAAACAGTTCCTTTAGGATCAACATAAATTGATCGACAAAAAGTATACTAGTAACATCCATATATTACATCTACACTATCTATACACGTGTAGGTCTAATTGCACCGGCGAGGTTTCCGTAGTGTAGTGGTTATCACGTGAGTCTAACACACTCAAGGTCCCCGGTTCGAGCCCGGGCGGAAACACGTTTTATTGCTCTCTTCCTTTTACAGCTTATTAGCTCCTTCTTTTGTTCCAATTTATCGTTTGAATTCATAGGAAAATTATGACAACACGTTTACACAGTAATGCGTCATGTCGACCAGCTATACATGTATTTTAACTTCAAGAAGATAATGAAGAAACATATTTCAAAAAATTTGACGTCAGAAAATGATCTGATTTACTTTCCAACAGAAACACACTCCACCAGTACCCCTTTGCATACATGGTCAAAGACACATACGTATAGAGAATAGTTCATACATGAATGTAAAATATGGTCACCAGAAATACTCTGTGATACATTTTTAAAATATCCAAATCAACTTAATGAATTAAATTACTTTGATGTAAAATCACATTTATATGCTGGTCAAAATACAACATATTCCTCTAGATAAAAAATAACAGAACATTCATTTATTAATAATTTGTCTGACTTAGATGCGTAGGACAGTGTATGTTGTGTATTACAGATGAGTTTCCGTAATGTAGGGGTTATCACGTGAGTTTTACACACTCAAGGTCCCCGGTTCGAGCCCGGGTGGAAACATAATTTTATTTTTGTTTCTTCCCGTTCCAAATATCGCTTTATATAACTTTATCACCATACTTTTGCTAAGATTTTTTGTTCATATTTTGTACGTGCCGTTCGCAACTTTACACGCCTTCGTCTTGAAATAATTATTGATTGATGCATATAATAACCAATCGAATTTGTGTAACTTAGCATATTACGTAGTTATGATAAATCGAAATAGATATTTATTGTGAGAACATGCTTCTGTAGTGTAGTGGTTATCACGTGAGTCTCACACACTCAAGGTCCCCGGTTCGAGCCCGGGCGAAATCATGGCTCATTACTCTCTTCTTTTAACAGTTATATAGCTCTTTATTTTAACCAAAAACAATATTTTATTTTATTTCGAATAAAAACAAACAACAAAAACTCCACCAGTACATCTTTACGTATAGGGCTATTGTCACATTATAGGCACATATGGCACATTATACATCAATCAATGCAAAATATGGTCACCTAAAATAATGTTTAAATACACTTTTAAATTCAATTCAACTTCATGAATGAAATTATTTTGATATAATAAAATTACCTTTTCAAGGTAGAACAAAATTTAACATATTCCCTTTAAAAATCACAGAACATTAATTTATTCATATTATATACATGAGCATTAATAGATGGGTTTCCGTGAGTTTTACACACTCAAGGTCCCCGGTTCGAGCCCGGGCGGAAACATAATTTTGTTTTACTTTCCCCCTTATTTTTGAATGATTTGTGGTCGTACGCCCCTTTACGGCTTCGTCATGGCATAATTACTAATATTAAATCAGTGTAATTTAAGTACTTGTATATGTCAAGATTTTGAATAATTACATTTTGTGGAGAACATTACGTAATGATAAAATGTACATGACTAAATATAATTATATTAATCTCTAGAACAAGCAAGTTTCCGTAGTGTAGTGGTTATCACGTGAGTTTTACACACTCAAGGTCCCCGGTTCGAGCCCGGGCGAAAACATTGTTTTTAATACTTTCTTTAATCATTCTGTCATCTAAAACCCCAATGGAAACTAGATTAGTGGCGAGTGTAGATGGGTAAACACTATATAGACAGGTTCCATAACATTGTTTTTCTCTGTAATAGGAGATCAGTTTTGATGGCCACTAATAGGCAGATCGATTGCTATAGGCAAGTGGCCACTAAGAAATATCTGACTATATTTTGCGCATTCTGTTAAAATTCGTTCAAAAATGTTATAAATACTAATGAGCCACATTTAACTTTGAGGAGATTGTACTTTTTAACATGACCGTTTGCGTGTTTAAAATCATGTCAACTCTGTATGAACAAAACCTATTTTTCTTGAAAACTACACACCCGGCAGGGTTCCCCACGCATCTACATTGTCAAGGTCAACTAAAAGTTTTCCAACAAATAATATAAGTTCACTAAAAGTTGTAATCTCAACATAATTCTTTTTTGTTTTGTTTTTTCCGCTCTGATTTTTTGTAACGATTGTTGTTTATATGTTTGATGTGCCGTTCACACCTAATTATTTTACGCCTCCGTTTTTAAATAATCATTGATTGATGCATGATTCCATTTATTCTATGCAAATTTCACATTTGTATTTTATATAATTATGTCAAGACTTTGAATCATTCGATTTTGTTTAATATTAGAATGATAAAATATATATATATATCAAATAGATATTTATAGATAATTAATTATGTGGACAAGCAAGTTTCCGTAGTGTAGTGGTTATCACGTGAGTCTAACACACTCAAGGTCCCCGGTTCGAGCCCGGGCGGAAACACGTTCTAGTTCTTTTCTCTTCATTTTGGTTCATATTTTCGATAATCGATAATGATGGTGTCGTTTTTATAATTACTATATTATCCTGCTGATGATTGAGCAATAAAAAGATCATGCAGGATACGCTGTATAAGTATTATTTTAAATAAATATACTAATATAATATGCAAACAATGGAGCAAAACATTATAAACAAATTTAATCAATAAATTATACATAACAAATTGTGTTTAATAAGCCAAAATGTTTGATAAATCGAAGTTTGTATGTAATACTATTACGATACCTATCATTGATCAAATCACTATAAATTAATTTTAAAAAATGTATATAAAAAGCAAGTTTCCGTAGTGTAGTGGTTATCACGTGAGTTTTACACACGTCCCCGGTTCGAGCCCGGGCGGAAATTTTTTTTTCTTTTTTCTTTCCCCTCATTATTTTTGTAACGATTGTTATTTTTGCCTTTCGCACCATTACGCCTCCATGTTGAAATAATTATTGTTTGATGCATTTAATTCGATGCAATTTACAAATATAGATGTAAAATGTACAGATTTTGAACCTATCGAATTAGTGTAAATAAGAATTTTACGTAACTATAATAAAACGTCCATAAATACATACATTTTACTCAAGGAAACAAGCAGGTTTCCGTAGTGTAGTGGTTATCACGTGAGTCTAACACACTCAAGGTCCCCGGTTCGAGCCCGGGCGGAAACATGTTTTCAAAAGTTTCTATCATCTCTTTGGCAAAGACTTTGGTTCATATTCTGATGTGCCGTCGGCATCTTTATAGTTCTGTCTTGATGTCTTGATATATCAACTGACGCATTTTTTCAATAACATTTTACCAATTCACTATTTGACTATTTTTTGTTTAATATGAAGAAAAAAATAATTCAACGTACAAATGTATGTATGTAGCGCGCGAGATATGAAATATGATTTCTTACGCATTAGCACGCTGTTCGTTTTTCTTAATTTGTTCGACTTTTGATCCGTATGTTTGTTTGTTGGTCAAATTATTGGGGAGGGGCATGTCTCACCCCATACCCCATCGTAGCTATGCCACGGGTGGTCAAAAGAACCAACATATAAGTATTTCTTATACACTCTTTTAAATACCTTCAGTTGAAAACATAATTAAACAATTATTATGAAGAGACACATTGAACTTTGAGGTGATTTCACTTTTTAACATGACCTAGTGCGTGTACATATGTGATACCAAACCTATAGTTTTCCGGCAGGGTTCCCCACGTACATGCATTGTCAAGGTCAACTAAATGTTTTCCAACAAATTATATAAGTTCACTAAAAGTTATAATCGCCACATGATGCGCACGTAGAAGTGGTATTTATGTGTCGTTACCATGGCGACACTGCACCACGATAGATCCTATAATATCACTAGCAGCGTTTCATGGAAGAGCTCAAATTATTAATTTGATAAAGTGAATCATGCCCCGCAAATAGGCATTATAAATAGCGCTTTCAGATGCGACAAAGTAAACATTGTTTTTTAAATACTTTCTGTCATCTTTTTAGGCAAAGATTTTTATGTATATTTTTGATGTGCCCTTGGCATTTTTACGGCTCCTTCTTGAAATATCAACTGAAAGCATTATTTTTTATCATTAACAAATTTACCATTTTACAGTCTGATAATTTAACATTTTGAATCATTCCAATTTTTTACAGAAATATTACAAACATAATTATTTTAACGTAATATACAAAGAAATCTAAATCAAGAAACAACGTTTACGTATAGTGTAGTGGTTATCACGTGAGTTGTACGTCCCCGGTTAAAGCCCGGGTGAAAACATTCCTTTTTAACACTTTTAACCGTTAAAAAAAATGTTATTGTTGGTCAAATTATTAGGGAGGGGCATGTGTCACCCATGCCCCTTGTTGCTATACCATTTGTGATACAAAAAAAAAGAAAGAAAGAAAAGAAGAAAAAATTGGGAGGGAAACTAGAATAGAAAAGTGGCCACTGTAGACAGTTCTACAACACTGTTTTTACCTGCAGTGGTTTACTTTTGATGGCAACTGTAGACAGTATTTTGATTGTATTTTGCGCATTTTTTTCTTCTCAATACTTTCAGTTATTTAAAAAATACCCAACAGATTATAAAGATGAGACACAAATCACGTTGAGGTGAATGTACTTTTGAACATGACATTTTGCGTGTTCAAAATCATGTCAACTTTAGATGAACCAAACCTAGTTTTCTTGAAAACTACAAACCCGGCAGGGTTCCCCACGCACCTACATTGTCAAGGTCAACTAAATGTTTTCCAAAAAATTATATAAGTTCACTAAAAGTTATAATCGCCACATGATGCGCACGTAGAAGTGGTACTTATGTTTCATACCATGACGACACTGCACCACGATAGATCCTAATATCACTTGCAGCGTTTCACGAAAGAGCCCAAATTAGGAATGTGATAAAGTGAAGCATGCCCCGCAAATATGCATTTCATATAGCGCCTTCAGATGCGACAAAGTACATTTTAACATACCATTTATCTCTGAATGAAAAGGGGGTTTCTGATGGATTCGAACCAGAGTATAATTTTGTAATATTTCACCTACTATCTTGGGATGTAAGTGCAATTAATAAAACGTCGTTCTTCGCTTTATGTACAAGCAAGTTTCCGTAGTGTAGTGGTTATCACGTGAGTCTAACACACTCAAGGTCCCCGGTTCGAGCCCGGGCGGAAACATAATTTTGTTTTTCTTTCCCCCTTATTTTTGAAAGATGCGTAATGTGCCCTTCGCCCCTTTACGGCTTTGTCTTGGCATCATTTCTGATTAATGCTTTTTACATCAGTGGAATTTTACTACTAGTATATGTGAAGATTTTGAATAATTACATTTTGTGGAGAACATTACGCGATGATAAAATGTACATGACTAAATATAATTATATTATTCACTAGAACAAGCAAGTTTCCGTAGTGTAGTGGTTATCACGTGAGTCTAACACACTCAAGGTCCCCGGTTCGAGCCCGGGCGGAAACATTGTTTTTAATACTTTCTGTCATCTTTCTTTTGTGCAAAGATTTTGGGTCATAGTGTGATGTGTCTTGACATATCAACTGACGCATTTTTATCAATAACAATTTTACCAATTTACTGTTTGATAATTTAAGATTTTGAACCATTTCAATTAACGTAGAAATAAAAATGACAAAACTAATTCGACGTAATGTACAAATGTACAAAAACCCGAGATACAACGTTTCCGTAGTGTAGTGGTTATCCGCGTGAGCCCGGGCGGAAACACAGTCATTTTGTTTTCTTGTCCCCTTATTTTTTGTTAAGATTCGTAATGTGCCGTTCGCACCTTTATGACTTTGTCTATGCATGATTATTGATTAATGCTTTTAATTCTGTGCAATTTTACCAACTTTTGTATGTCAATATTTTGAATGGTTTAATTAATTTTTCTGGAGAACATTACGTAATGATAAAATGTACATGTCTGAATACAATAGTATAAATACAATTATATTACTCATTAGAGCAAGCGAGTTTCCGTAGTGTAGTGGTTATCACGTGAGTCTAACACACTCAAGGTCCCCGGTTCGAGCCCGGGCGGAAACAGCCCCTTTATTTTTGTTAAGACCTGTAATGTGCCGTTCGCACCGATACGACTTTGGTTTGATATAATAATTACTAATTGATGCTTTTAATTCAGTGCAATTTTTGAAATTTAAATCTAATATGTCGTGATGGTGAATCATTTTAATTTTTGGAGACTATTACGTACTTTAGAACATATCTAAATAGATATTGAAAAAAAGGTAATCGTATTGTGTAAGTGGTTATCACCTGAGTTTAACACACTCAAGGTCCCCGGTTCGAGCCCGGGTGGAAACATCTTTGAGGGGACTGCACTTTTCAACATAATTGTTTTCGTTTTCTTAATCAAAATCAATTACCGGTATACAATAAAACCCTATACCATTTTTTGGGGTAAACTTCAAGACCCCGCAGGAATCCCCAGCGCACATTGTCAAAGACAACTGAATGTTTTCTATCAAAATATTCAAGTTCAAATAAAAGTTATAATCTCCACATGATGCGCACGTAGAAGTGGTATTTATGTTTCGTTACCATGGCGATACTACACAACAATAAATCCTGAAATGGCTTGCAACCATGACAAACCTGTAGTGTGTCGGACTGAAGAATCACTCTTTGTATTTCTATTGTGGTTAAATACATACCCTTATGTTTTTTTGTTTTTTGTTTTAAATATGTTCGGGTAACGCCCCCCCCCCCCCCCCCCCCCCACACCCCACAACATCACATGGAATGGGGTAGCGTGTTAGACAGATTTGGGGCATACTGTATTTCTTTATTTTCAAAATCTGTACTCTTATGTTTTCTATTGTGTCGTTCATATCCACAACTCTTTGTACGATAATAACTATTGCGGTTCACACATACCTCGTTGTACATTAATTGTATATCAATAGAAGCATGGTAGTGCCCGGGGCATTTGTGATCAAATTTATTTATAATCTCCACAGGATGCGCACGTAGAAATGGTAACGGGGTAAAAGTAAACCAATCAAATCTTTGGGCAAAATCATCATTCTATCGACAAAACATATTGCATTTGCGAATAAGCTCGTAATGATTTGGGAGTAAAACGTATAACAGTGAAAATGGAAAGGATTACATTTGGACAAAGGTCTACATCCTCCCCTGAGAAAAAAAAAGTGTTTAAAGTGTTTTAGTATTATGTATTTGCTAGCTAATTGCACTAAATTTGTTGAACGTGGAAGGATTAGGAAGGACGCTTTGTGTATTTTTTTTTACAGTGTATTACTATAACTATTATAGTTATAACTATAATAGTCTAGATCCCATTAATTTCAAAGAAACCAAATCTTACAATTATTAAAAAAGAAATGTTTTTGTATTCGTTATATATATTCATGACATTGTAGTCATTTACATTTTTAATACCACATTTAATGATTAGATACAAGTGTTTTTTAAAATATTATAAATTTCACTTTCAGAATGAAATCAAAAGAGGCTAATTATTCACATACTATGCTAATTAAAATGTGCATGCCACCATGTTTCTTATTTCTCTTTTACACTGTATTTTAGGATTATGAAAGTTTTAATGACATATTGAGTGAAGTTCATTAGTCTATTATAGTCAACTGCTTTTTGGAAGAATTTAATTACATAATGGTATATGCAGTAAAAAGTTAATTAGTCCATGCCTACAAGTAAATGTTTTTGAATGTTTATAGAAATTGTTATAATTGTAATGAAGTTCAGTATTGTTATTATTGCCTTCTTTTCCATCTGCCAGTGGATGACACATTTCTTTATAACATGTCTATGTTTGAAGACCAATAAAATGTATCTTATCGTATCTTACCTTATCTTATGAGGAGATACCGCAAACGTCTAATAATTTGCAAACTTTCGACAAGCAACATGATGAGCAAAAAGGTAGAGAGGGCGCTATGCATGAATGAGAAACATCACCGATTGCACACTTTGCCTTCATTTTCCTTTATGACAGGTATAGTATAATTGGTCACGAATCACTTAGTTATATTATTTAAATCCAGTCACACATTTATGAACAACGTTCAGGCTATTGTTCTCTGTATTGTTCTCTGTAGACAGGTGGTCTTTATATACACGTGGTCGCTACAGCAGGCCAGGTATGACTTGTAATTATGTATACGCGTTCGTTAAAAGTGTGTGTCTCTTTATGTGTGTGTGCGCATGTGTGAGTGTGAGTCAGTGTATGTATGTATGTATGTATGGTACACCATCTGTGTGTGTGTGTTGGTGTGCGTGTATGTGTGTTTTTTTTGGGGGGGGGGGGGGGGTAGGGCGGTAGGGTGGTAAGGGCAGGGGCGTATTAAGTTAAATGTAATTTTTTTTCCTTTTCCTCGACCTTTCATAATTAAATGTTGCTTGAAAGTATCGGTTTTTGATTGTTTCTATTAAAGAATGCACTGTTTATTATGTTTGGTCAAGATTTATGACATTTATGATAGCCTATTTATATATGAAATTTAATTACTCATTTGGATTTTGTTTTTGTTTTTGTGCATTGATACTATGTTATACTTTGTAGTATTCTTACCAGTGTAGAAGTCTGATTAATTTGCATTAACAAGAGGAAGAGGAAAAAGGAAGAAATTAAAATGTTGTGCTTGAGCGGGGATGGGTTCTTTCTTAGGTTTAAGGGGGGGGGGGGGGGGGGGGTGGGGTGAGTAAACGAGACGTGAAGGAGTATCATGTCGTTTTCTCTTTTTATCTTTTAAACCTCCATTATGTTTTTCTTCATGGTATGTGAATTGAATATTACTTGATTTGTATTCATATTCTTTTTCTTTTTTTCAATGTAAGAATCATTTTTACTTTATATTTCATTATACTATAAGTGTTGTATTTCTTAACATTGTACATGTTTTATTCAGTTGGAAATGTTATATGTTCGGAGGAATACAAATCACTTTAATTTAAAAACAAATTTTAGTTAGTGTGTGTGTGTGTGTGTGTGTGTGTGGGCGTGCGCGTGTGTTGTTGTATACCATCTTACAACCTTTTACGATTATTATGTTCTATTTTTTTTTTATTATTCCGTTGTTTTGCCGTTCTTTGTGAATTAACGGGATTAGAGCTAACCAAACGTTAACTATGGTAAACAAAAAGACGAATTCACAATGCCATTTTCATAAACTGGAAATATAAAAAAAAAAAATATATATATATATATACTGTATAATTTATATCATTCTTTAAGAGAGAGATACAGATAATAGTTATAAACCACCCAATACATTGCGTACATAATAGCCTGAACGATTGAGCGATTTGAGAGAGCTTGGACGATTTAATGTAACCAGATTCTCTGATTGCCTGCTGTTTCGGCTTTCACCAGAATAAGGTCACGTGATATATTGTTGTTAACATACACACAACAACACACACACGTTGATAAACGCGCATATACATGTGTCTGTATGACGCATGGTATATTTCATGTCGTCAGGTCAAAATATCCTTCCTACTCCTAGGTATCAGTTTCAAGTACAAACAATGCAAAAGCTCCCTACCGTGGGAGGGGGACAACCCCTCCCACACCCCCTCCACCCCCCAAATAACAGTTTTTGCTCATTACGCCACTGTGTGTGTATGTGTATAATATTATACACGATGTATTTTTTACAAATGATTGTATTGTGCCCTTCAGCGAGGGGGATCGAACCCATGACCTCCTGATTTCTAGACAGACGTCATAACCAATAGACCACAGTGATCGCCAGCCGTCGGATTGTGTTTTGACCGTTTTTTTTTGACGGCAACTCAAACATCTTGCGTATGACGATGGGCATAATACTATCTTCAAATATAAAGCTGCTCAATGAACACGTCTAATTCGTCGTCAAAGGATAATTTGTCATTAATTATACCCGGGATTATACCTTGGTGCACAAAATAATAAGCGGATCTAGTGTTGCATGTGCAAGTGCGTATCAAGATTTTGGAAAAAGACACCAAAGGCACGTCATACAAAAGGCGGGGAAAACCCGGCGACCTTTAGCACCAGTGGGCGTGTGTTCATGAAGTGAGAATAGACTCTTTCAAAGAGATTATAGTATACGCGTAGCGTAATACTGGTCTGCGTTATGACAACACCTGTTCAAGAGAAATTATAATTACTGCTGTTAATTTGTATGTTTTATTTGTAGAAGGGTCCGTCAATGGAGGCTACATAAGACAAAGACATTGTGATGGGGTCTACATCATCGATTGAAAATACATGAACTGGTCTAGATAAAGTTAATTCAACGTTATTTGTACACGGACGTATTATGAACTTGAATCCTTCGTTTTGGTTTTAGGGGCGGTTGTGCATTATTGTATGTCCAACTTATACGTTAGATCACTAGTGAACTGTATCAGTCAGACATCGGTACAGTGTTCGAGATCTCGCCATTGATTATTGAAGGGACAATTGTCATGCCTTTATGATATGCGGTACAGCGTAGCGTATAATTTTACAGCTATCTAATTGTCCCACAGACACAGCACGGCCATGGCTGATGGTAAGGACCAGCCTCCCAAAGCCAAGGAGCTGGAGAGTCTGATGTGCTCGCTCTGTCTGGATGTGTTCGAGGAGGCCACGCTACTCAGATGTGGACACACCTTCTGCAGGAAATGCCTGGAGAGGTAGGCCTATATGCTATTAAATATAGCTGTCGATCAAACTTGTACAACATGTCCCAAAATTAATTACAACGGGACTTTCTGCAACGATAAATTTACAGATCGTAGATCAATCAGAATGATATTTCAGGGTATTAAACTATAACCTATTACCTACATCTTGCAGAAAACCACATTCGATTTGGTTCAGTGGTCATGGAGAATCGGGGATCTTTGTAAATAATGTCATGGGTCCGTTTCTTCCAAATTTGACACTTGGATGCTCTTGGCACCCACATAAATGGAAATATTTTGCTCACAACTGCCAGGGCCAACTAACGAATTAATTCAAATTGTGTGCATACCTTTATTTCAATGGTGTGTACTCGTGTGACTGTGAGGTTTTGTTGTTGAAAGATGTGAACAAATAATGAAACATTGAAAGACATAAAGGAGGAATAGCTAAAATCAAGTGTCCCATGAGGTAATGATTGAAATTACTCTTTAATCATTAATGTTCACACCTTAATAATATTTGCAAACCTCAGAAATATGATACCCTTTTACTTCATTTCATTCATTATTTATTTCGTTAGTTGGAAATGCAGGAAACAAGAAGTTACTTTCTCAAAAGATATTTTTGTGCGAGAACAAAATGAACAACTTAGTTTGTAAGGTGTAAACACAATAAATGCGTCTTCCTACAAAACCTGGAGGGAAGGGACTGACATGATTTATGAAGATCCCCATTCTCCATGACCACTGAAGCAAATCAAATGGAGTTTTCTGCTAGATGTAGGTAATAAGTTATAGATTCATACCCTGAAATATCATTCTGATTGATCTACTATCTGTAAGTTATCATTGCAGAAGTCCCGTTGTAATTAATATTGGGACATGCTGTATAACATGCATGTAAGCATGAGTTATTAACTATTTATTATTATTGTAAGTTAACATGCATTATTATGTATGGGAAACCTGGTTCAGTCAAACAATCAATTTATGTGAATGCCCTTACTTATATTATTAGTTCGAACCTCTGACTATATGTCTTTCGATTAGATACAAGCGTAGACCCTATGTAGTAGGGTAGGGGGTGCGATAGGTGCGTACGCACGGTCGCTATGAACATGATATATATATGGACATTTTCCAGCTCCAACCCCCACCACCACCCCCCCCCCCCCCCCCCCCCCCCCCCCCCCACCAGAGCTCCCCGACAAAAATATGAATTTGTTTATCATCATAGTAATGATATGAAAACAAAGCAATACGGGCAAATAAAGGAACATTAGGAAATATAATAGAGTATTCCCCTAAAGAATTCAGTACCCCCTGCCACCCCCCCCCCCCCCTCCGATTGTCCGAATCAATCGGACCACGCCACGCCTCTGAAAAATAGAACATAGTTTTAGTGACATGATATGCAATCGAAATTCACTTCTTTCTGTTTGAATAAATCGCCAGTTCTTTAACATCTTTAAGAACATGCGTTCTCTCTTGTTTTCTATCGAACAAAATGCTCATTAGATATGACCAATGCCATGCACACCATCAGCAGCCAGAATTGGAGTCACTATCCCTGCCGTGTCCGCTGTGTCGACAGGAGACGAATCTTGGCGAAGAAGGAGTCGCGGGCTTGCCGTCAAACGTTTCCCTCAACCACCTAGTCGAGGAATTCAACGACACCTCGAACCCGCTCAGGAAGCTGTACGACGATCGCCCAAGATGCTCCCAGTGCTGGGAGAAACCAGAGGGCCGAGAGGAAGAGGCCGAGGACCCCGACTCGTACGCCGTTGTCTTCTGCTGCGACTGTGACTGGTACCTGTGCGAGGGCTGTCTGACAGCCCACAACAAGTTTGAAAAGAGCATTTTCAAAGGTCACCGAGTGGGGTCTTTGAAGGAGATGAGTGGTGAGCGGAGCAGCGGTGCCAGTAAGTTTGAAAAGTGCTCCGAGCATACTTCCGAGGCCAGGGATTTCTACTGCGTCGATTGCTGTGCAATCGTCTGCCACAAGTGTACGGTCGTGAAGCACAACATGAGGGATCACAATATCAGGGAACGAGTCGAAGTTGAAAGCGAGATCAGAGGAAATATTGCAGGACTGGTGACGCGATGTGAAAAGGAGAAAGACGACTTGGAGGAGTTCATCAGGGAAATGGAGCAGGAACGGAGAAGCGCGAAATCATCGCTGCAGGAGGTGCTTCACGATATCGATCGGACCTTTTCGGACCTCCAGAGACAGCTCAATGAGAGGAAGGCCAAATTGAAATCAGAAGTGGTGGAGATAGAAGCATCGTGCGACGAGAAATTGGACTCAATCAAATTGGTAGCCCAGAAGATGTCTTCACAAGTATCAACTGCTCAAGACATCCTGGAGTGTCGAGAGGGACACAGTTGTCTCGAGGGAGACGCACTGCTGTCACACGAGCTTCTGTTGACCGAGCTGGAAGAGCTGCTTGAGACTACTCAAAACTGGATCAGAGAGTCACAAGGTATGCCGAGAAACGTCACACACAAAGCCACACGTTCAACATTTCATGTCCAGCTGGTTGACATATCCAAGATTGGTCGAGTAGTTGGGAGAGCATGGAAACTGTTAAAAGAAGTCGAGTTACCGTATGGCGAACCTATGAATGGACTGGCCGTTCTTTCTCCAGAAAGCGTTTTGGTCGGGTACGGGTACTATGACCGCTCCCCCGACAAGTTTTCGTTGGATGGATCGAGGACCCCTACGAAACTTGTCAAATCGACACGGGACGCCACAGTTCTGTCTGACGGTCGTATTGCTGGGATACCAAAGATAGGCTGCCTCCAACTGTTTCATGCTGGTGGCAAGTACACGCTGACTCAATTCATGACACGTAATACCGTCTCAGAAACGATGATAGACAGCGATGGGGAAGATCAGATTTACGTAGCCTACTGGGATGAGAAACTCATTCAGGTATTCACCCCCGATGGAGGCGATCCTATCAGAGAAATAAAAGTGTCATCAAAACCTGAACAGGTCCACACTACAAAAAGCGGGTGTCTTGTCATCAAGTCTTGTGACGGTGTGATGGTGCTGGAAGAAGGTGGCAAAGAAGTTACCATCACGAAAAGCATATTCGCATTTCCAGCAGTTGACGAATACGACAACATCTACATTGCAACGATTAACACATCAAATTCCATAGTGACAATCAAGAGGTACTCACTGGATGGAGTCTTGGTGGAGACAATCCTTGATGGTGTGAAGATAAAGATACCTACACGCGCCTGGTATTACATGAAGTGTCCTTCTCCAGATGCCATCGTCTTCTGAACAGCCGGGATGATGTATATCTTCAAGAATGAATTTGACAAGAGCGAGTAAGGGACCTTTGTACTGCTAGGGTATATCTCCAAGAATAGTTTTGACAGGAGCAAGTTGTGAACATTTGCATCGCTGGAATGGCATGAATGATGTATGTCATTTATAATGACTTCCATCATGTACACTTGAGCGAGTAAGAGAGGGCATTACCATTACCACAAGGGCGATGCATATCTACCAAAATAGCTTTGACTGGTGGAAGTTAAAGGGGTAGTACAGTTTTGGTCAGGCTGAGCTTTAGTAACCAAAACCTGCACAATAGGACTACACAATAATATTTATAACTCCACCATGCTCGAAAGGTATAGAAAATTACAAACGACTAATTAAAAAGCCTGTTATCATTCAAAAAGAGCTTTTAAAACACATGAGGGCGCTCTCTAAAGAAGCATTGTTTTAGCCATTTTTATTACAAAATTTATTTTATGCATGTGATGTTTTGTTAAAATAATGATTAAATACAGATATCATCAACAACTATTTAAAAACCTCTTTTGAACATTTTTGAAAAATTGTAAGCATTTTTTTTATAAAAAAAAAAAAATCATCGAATATATCTGGGCCACAGATTTATTACGATCGGATATAATTATTGATATTTCAGCCATTTCTGAACCGATTTTGATCAAATAAAGATTATTCTGCCATTAAAATTGTATGCTCCTTCAAACTTTGCACTCAGTTTTTCATTATCTCACAAAAATTTGTGCAGCGCCCTCTTTACCAAAACTGAACTACCCCTTTAACCCATTGCCTACGGAACCTGTTGGGTCCTGCATTAAAACTCACACGAAGAAGCAGGTTAAGGACATTTGCATGATTGCATCGCTGGAATGATCTATGTCTCCAAGATTGACTTTGACTGTAGCAAGAAAAGGACATTTGCACCGGTTGAATAGACCATAAACACGAATAAACATAACTTAAAATACGTTTTTAATGATGGGGTGATGGATATCTTCAAATTTGACCTTGAACCTAGCATGTAATTAAAGAAGTTTGGGACGATGTATATCTACAATAGTACCTAGACCGGTGAATGTCAGGGGATTTGCCCCGATGGATTGATTTAAACGAGAGTGACTTGATTAGAGCAGGGCAAGTTGAGGACGTTTGTAACGCTTGAATTATGTGCCACGCTGGAGTGATGCGTACAGGAATGGCTTTACTAAGGCTAAGCAACTTGAGGACGTTTGCAACTCTGGAAATTAATGATATAGGTAAAAAAGTATCTTCCGCCATCCCCCGGAATGTGTGACCAGAGTTCACTGTAGAAAGGTAACACGCATTTTTTTTTTAGTATGAATTCTTTGTCCATCGCGGCCGGTAGATGAGTTTTATCTCCTTTTCTCTGTATTTCTGCATTAGTTGACCATTCGAAAGTTGTCAGGCTGACATAGAAATTATGCAGTACTTTTCTTTTTTTACTGTCAATTATTGTATTGCGATAATAATAAAATGATAACCAAGAAATAATAAATGATCGTTTGTGTTCTTGTTAGCCCTTAGTGCCTTCCAGGGCCCCGTTGCAA
>JBAMJV010011815.1:0-15000 GCA_037951105.1 Echinarachnius parma | reverse complement strand
ATTTTTTTTCGGCAGACCTATTTTACAAGCCATCAACTATGGAATAAGTGCCAAAGTACGTTGTATTATTTAGGTCCTTTCACACATTTATGAACAAAGATCAAATATGTCTATAAGGAACACTCAAGGGAGACAGCCAAGGTGGTCTCTGTAGACAGATGGTCTTTATATACATGTGGTCGCTACAGCAGGTATGACTTGTAATTTAGGCAAACCTGCTCACTTAACCTTGTTTTTAAAACAAGTTATGTATCCAAATCGAATCATCAGGTTTGTTAAAATCCTTAATGAACTTTCTCTGAACATGGATTGCACTTTTTGCATTTTAGAAAAAGAAATTCACATTTTAGATTGTGACCTCGAACTATGATAAACAAAAAAGACTGTTATTATATTATTATTATTAACTATAGTGGCGAATCCACAACGCCACTTTCATAAACTGGACATATTCAAAAAAAAATATATAGGCTACTGTAAATTTATATAATTTTTTAAAAGAGAGATACAGATAATAGTCATGAACCACAAAATACATTGCATACATAATAGCCTGAAATTTAGCCCCATTATCTGATTGCCTGCTGTCTAGGCTTTCACCAGAATAAGGTCACGTGATACATTGTTGTAAACATACCGACTAACACACATACGCATACATGTATACACGTTAATTAACGCGCGTATACATTTACATACAATGTGTCTGTTTGACGCATGGTATATACATTTCATGTCGTCAGGTCAGAATTTCCTTCCTAGGTATGCACCAGATTGCAGTTTCAAGTACAAAGAATGCAAAAGCTACCTATATTAAACGTGGAAGGGGGACACCCCCCTCCCACATCCTCCCCCCCCCCCCCCCCCATTACCCCACTGTGTGTGTATGTGTATATTATACACGATGTAATATTACAAATGAATGTATTGTGCCCTTCAGCGTGGGGATCGAACCCATAACCTCCTGATTTCTAGACAGGCGTCATAACCAATAGACCATGCACAGTGATCGCCAGCCGTCGGATTGTGTTTTGACGGCAACTCAAACATCTTGCGTATGATGATGGGCATAATACTATCTTCAAAATAAAGCTGCTCAATGAACACGTCTAATTCGTCGTCAAATGATTACTTCTCTTTCAGTATACCTTGGTGCAAAAAATAATAGGTGGAACTAGTGTTGCATGTGCAAACTGTGCGTATCAATATTGTGGGGAAAATGACACTAAAGGCACGTCATATATAAAAGGCGGGGAAAACCCAGCGACCTTTATCCCCTTTATCACCAGTGGGCGTGTGTTCATGAAGTGAGATAGGCTCTTTCGTAGAGAATAATGCGTAGCGAATGACAACACCTGCATGTTCACAATAAATTTTAATTACTGCTGTTAATTTGTATGTTTTATTTGTAGAAGGGTCTGTCAATGGAGGCTACACAAGACAAAGACATGCGATAGGTCTACATCATCGATAGAAAATACATGAACTGGTCTAGATAAAGATAAAGTTAATTCAACGTACACGTACACGTACACGGACATAATATTATGAACTTGAACCCTCCTGTTTAGTTTTAGAGGCTGTTGTGCAATATTGTATATCTATACTGTTTACACTATACGTCAGATCACTATTGAACTGTGTCAGTCAGACATCGGTACAGCGTTCGAGATCTCGCCATTGATTATTGAAGGGACAATTGTCATGCCTTTAAGATATGTGGTATAATTATAATTGCTAATTGTACCAACGTACACAGCACAGTCATGGCTGATAGTAAGGACCAGCCTCCCAAAGCAAAGGAGATGGAGAGTCTAATGTGCTCGCTCTGTCTGGATGTGTTCGAGGAGGCCACGCTACTCAGATGTGGACACACCTTCTGCAGGAAATGCCTGGAGAGGTAGGCCTATATGCTATTAAATGTAGCTGTAGATATATATAACATAGGTATAACATGCATGTAACTAAAGCTTATTACTAAATAGTATGCATACAATTTTATTCAGAATTCATTATGATGTATTATATTATTGTAAGTTAGCATGTATTTTTATGTATGGGAAAACTTGGTTCAGTCAATCAATCAATTTATGTGAATGCCCCTAGTTATTTTATTAGTTTGAACATCTGACTATGTCTTTCGATTCGATATAAGTATAGACCCTAGGTAGTAGGGGGTGCGCCGGGTGCATACGCACGGTCGCTATAAACATGATAATGCGTACATTTTCGAGCTCCAAACCCCCCCCCCCCCCCCACCCCCGACAACAATTTGAATTGGATTATCATCATAATAATGTTATGGAAACAAAGCATACGGGCAAATATTGGAAAATTAGGAAATACACTAGAGAATGCCCCTAAATAATTCAGTGCCCCCCTCTCCCCCCCCCCCCCCCCCCACTCCGACTGTCCAAATCAATCGGACCACGCCACACTCTGAAAAATATAACATATTTTTAGTGACACGCTTTGTTATTGGAATTCACTACTTTCTGTTTGAATAAATTGCCTGGTTTTCCTTTTAAAAAACATGAGTTCTCTCTTGTTTCTATAAAAAAAAATGCTCATTAGGTATGACCAATGCCATGCACACCATCAACAGCCAGAACTGGAGTCACTATCCATGCTGTGTCCGCTGTGTCGTCAGGAGACGAATCTTGGCGAAGAAGGAGTTGCGGGCTTGCCGTCAAACGTTTCCCTCAACCACCTCGTCGATGAATTTAACGACACCTCGAACCCGCTCAGGAAGCTGTACGACGATCGCCCAAGATGTTCTCAGTGCTGGGAGAAACCAGAGGGCCGAGAGGAAGAGGCCGAGAACCCCGACTCGTACGCGATTGTCTTCTGCTGCGACTGTGACTGGTACCTGTGCGAGGACTGTCTGACAGCCCACAAAAAGTTTGAAAAGAGCATTTTCAAAGGTCACCGAGTGGTGTCTTTGAAGGAGATGATGAGTGGTGAGCGAAGCAGCGCTGCCAGTAAGTTTGAAAAGTGCTCCGAGCATTCTTCCGAGGCCCGTGAATTCTACTGCGTCGATTGCCGTGCAATTGTCTGCCACAAGTGTACGGTCGTGAAGCACAACATGAGGGATCACAAGATCAGGGAACGCATCGAAGTTGAAAGCGAGATCAGAGGAAAGATTGAAGGACTGGTGACGCGATGTGAAAAGGAGAAAGACGACTTGGAAGAGTTCATCAGGGAAATGGAGCAGGAACGGAGAAGCGCGAAAGCATCGCTGCAGGAGGTGCTTCACACTATCGATCGGACCTTTTCGGATCTTCGGAGACAGCTCGATGAGAGGAAGGCCAAATTGAAATCAGAAGTGGTGGAGATAGAAGCATCGTGCGACAAAAAATTGGACTCAATAAAATTGGTAGCCCAGAAGATGTCTTCACAAGTATCAACTGCTCAAGACATTCTGGAGTGTCGAGAGGGGCACAGTTGTCTGGAGGGAGACGCACTGCTGTCACACGAGCTTCTGTTGACCGAGCTGGAAGAGCTGCTTGAGACTACTCAAAACAGGATCAGAGAGTCACAAGGTATGCCGAGAAACGTCACACACAAAGCCACACGTTCAACATTTCATGTCCAGCTGGTTGACATATCCAAGATTGGTCGAGTAGTTGAGAGAGCATGGAAACTGTTAAAAGAAGTCGAGTTACCGTACGACGAACCTATGAGTGGACTGGCAGTTATTTCTCCAGAAAGCGTTTTGGTCGGGTACTATGACCGCTCCCCCGACAAGTTTTCGTTGGATGGATCGAGAACCCCTAAGAAACTTGTCACAACGATGCGGGACGCCACAGTCCTGTCTGACGGTCGTATTGCTGTTATACCAACGAGAGGTTGCCTCCAACTGTTTGATGCTGATGGCAAGGACACGCTGACTCCCTTCATGACACGTAAGATCGACACAGAAACGATGGTAGACAGCGATGGGGAAGATCAGATTTACGTAGCCTACTGGGATGAGAAACTCATTCAGGTATTCACCCCCGATGGAGGCGATCCCATCAGAGAAATAAAAGTGTCATCAAAACTTCGACAGGTCCACACTACAAAAAGCGGGTGCCTTGTCATCCGGTCCTGTGACGGTGTGAGGGTGCTGGATGAAAGTGGCAAAGAAATAACCCTCGTGAGCAGCTCTCACGCATATCCAGCAGTTGACGAATACGACAACATTTACATTGCAACGATTAACAAATCAAATTCCATAGTGACAATCAAGAGGTACTCACTGGATGGAGTCTTGGTGGAGACGATCCTTGACGAGGTGAAGATAAAGATACCTAAACGACACTGGTTTTACATGAAGTGTCCTTCTCCGGATGCCATCGTCCTCTGCACAGCCGGGATGATGTATATCTTCAAGAATGATTTTCACTAAAGCGAGTAAGCGACATTTGCACCGCTAGGGTATATCTCCAAGAATAAATTTGACAGGAGCAAGTTGGGAACCTTTACATCGCTGGAATGACATGAATGATGTATTTCATTTATAATGACTTCCACTATGTACACTTGAGCGAATCGTTGGCACCACTATGGCGATGTATATATACCAGAATAGTTTTGACTGGAGCAAGATAACCCACTGCCTACGTGAACCTGTTGGTTCCTGCACTAACACTCGTACAAAGAAACAGGTTAACCTATTACTGACCTACTGGAACCTGGTGGGACCTGTATTAACTATATGGGGTTTGCCAAATCTAGTAGGGTACAGGTTAATGACATTTGCATGGTTGCATCGCTGTAATGATCTATGTCTCTAAGATTGACTTTGACTGTAGCAATTAAAGGACTTTTGCACCACTTGAATGGACTATAAATACGAATACACATAGTAATATACGTTTTTAAGTATGGGGTGATGGATATCTTCAAATTTGACTTTGAACTTAGCATGTAATCAAATAACTTTTGGACGATGTATATCTACAAGAGTACCTAGACTGGTGAATGTAAGGGCATTAATTGCCCCGATGGATTGATATGTACAAGAGTGATTTGATTAAAGCAAAGCAAGTTGAGTATGTTTGTAACGCTTGAATTATGTGCCACGCTGGAGTGATATGTACAAGAATGGCTATGGCTAAGCAACTTGATGACCTTCGCAACGCTGACAATTAATGATATCGGTCCCGCTGGATTGATATCCCCAAGAATGGCATGTCTTTAGCAAGCGAAGGCCATTTTGCTACGCTGGAATGATGAATGTCTTCAAGTATGGCATTGACATCGAAATGCTACTTGTGCCACCACTTCTACATTTAAAGGATTATATATTGGATGTTCTTGACTGGGACAGATCAGGGGTAGAGTTCGACCTGATAAATTGTACAACTCATGTTTATAACTTAAAGGGATAGTTGAAGTTTGGTATAGAGGGCGCTGCACGATTTTGTGTGTGTGAAGTAATGAAAAACTGAGTGTCAAATTTGAAAGAACATACAATTTGAATGACAGAATAAACTTCATTTGATCATAATCGGTTCAGAGACGGCTGAAATACCCACACTTGTAATTATTAAGGGGCTACACAATAGTTCAATAATTTTGAACCAGCCGCTTAAAAAAAAATGCTTACACTTTTCAAAAATTTACACAATTTTTTGTAAAAATAGTTGTTGATGATATCTGTATTTAATCATTATTTTAACAAAACATTACATGCTTATTTTCTTTATATTAAAAATGGTTGAAACCAATGAACTTTTAAGGAGCGCCCTCTTGAGTTTTAACAGCTCTTTCTGAATGATAACAGGCATTTTACTTAGTCGTTTGTAATGTTGTATACCTTTTGAGCATGGTGGAGTTATAACTATTAGTTTGATGAACTTTTTGGTTACTAAAATTCATTTTGACCAAAACTGTACTCCATACGAAAACTCAACTATCCCTTTACCAATACAGCAGTGTAGTAAAAAAAAAAAAAGAGTAAAATATATTGTCAACTGTTACCTACTAGCTTTATTATAGAGAGACAATGTAGTAAAGCTTACTCTGCCTTTGTTAAACATGTTTAAGTTTTTGCTAGCATAATAATGACCGGAAGCCTTTGTATGCTCCCTGTAAGTTCAAGTAAGAAGTTTACCATTGTATGGCAATGCATGTTTATTTACGATTTATCTTAATCTTTTTACCATGTTCACATGTACGAACCATGCCTGTTCATTGATTCATATAATTATTGTTCTTTTATTAGAGATACTAATAACATTAATTGAAATATCGCGCCCTCCTAGACTGTCATGCATTTAATACATGTTACTTGATTATTTTTCCAGGATTGACTAATGGATATTTTGTACATACACAAGATAGAATTAGTCTTCAATTTGGCAAGGCATGTAAATTCGACGAACAAATTTTCTAGATTCCAACATAGGAAAACAGACCACGACTATATCAGTTCCTTTTAAGTGAGGATTACTATAATGTAAAATGTAAAAATTAAAATGTATAATGTAGACTTTAGATTTTATTCATGTATGTATAGGCTATAGCGCATTGAGAAGTCCATTTGGTCTTGAAATACACTACTGTATATTATGTTATACAAAAGTAACTTCATCCATCCCCCGGAATATGTGATACCAGAGTTCACTGTAGAAAGGTAACACGGTGTTTTTTAGTGTGAACTTTTTGTCCATCGCGGTAGATGAGTTTTATCTCCTTTTCTCTGTATTTCTCCACTAGTTATTCGAAAGTTGTCAGGTTGACAATGGGTTGACATAGATATTATGCAGTACTTTTCTTTTTTTACTGTCAATTATTGCAAAAATAATACAAAATGCAATGCAATTATTGGCGATTGATAGAAGCTTCATTGTGTATGCGAAATTGTCACTCCATTCAAAATAAACAAATATTAAGTTATTTGAATGGCGAAATCCTGATCAAAACAGTGATATATATGTTTGCTAATTATGTTTGTTTATAGTATTGACTTGTAGAATGTTTTATACAAAATATATGCTTTTTATGGAATCAAGATGACCAAGAAATAATGACTGATCGTTTGTGTTCTTTTTAGCCCTTAGTTCCCTCCAGGGCCCTGTTGCAGAAAGAGATGCAATCGATTGTAAAGTTACAAGTAATTGCAGGTCAGATCACGTGACTAAATGCGCGAATCTGATTGGTTAAAATTGGTTCAACGCATAATTTCTGTTGCTGCAACGGGCCCTGGCGCAACAGATGTAATAAAAGTGTTTTGTTTGGTATGCTAGTATGTGTGTTTGTGTGTGTGTGTGTGTGTGTGTGTGTGTGTGTGTGTGTGTGTGTGTGTGTGCGTGCGTGCGTGCGTGTGTGTGTGTGTGTGTGTGTGTGTGTGTGTGTGTGTGTGTGTGTGCGTGCGTGCGTGCGTGCGTGCGTGCGTGCGTGCGTGCGTGCGTGTGTGTGTGTGTGTGTGTATATGTGGGTTCGCTCGTGTGCGTTAGGGGGGGGGGGGGGGGGGGGGGGAGTTTACTCTCTCTATTCGCCTATATATATAACCAGCAAACTAATTCCTAAAGCTATATGATATTGTTCGAACGCTTTAGGTAAAGACGCAGTAATTATAACCATTGTAGCTGTGTTTCTTGATTTGAACATTTTCTCTGAAAGAAATAAGATGAAATATCAAAGAAAACATGAATAAGCTCACAGATAAAATTATGGTTTATGGCCTGTCACATACATTTTTAGTCCTGGAGATTGAAGTATTTAACAGAATGTAAAACAATCACATTATGGATAAAAATCGCGTTGTGTAAAAAGTAATGCATGTTTCCGCCCGGGCTCGAACCGGGGACCTTGAGTGTGTAAAACTCACGTGATAACCACTACACTTCGGAAACCCCATGCGTACGATGTTGCATTTCATACCCATATTCGAGCACGCCACCTACAAAACATACCGACCAACAAAACGTTAGGTCTACACACTCGCACAAACGTACATAAATAAACGTACACACGAGCACACCCACCCTCACACACATACACACACACACACATTATACGCCATACATTAAGACAGACTGACAGACAGACATACACATACACACATACACACATACACACATACAAATTATACAGAAAGACTACACAGAGTATATAAAATACACACCTACACCCACCTTTGACACACATATTATACATACCCACAAACATATATACATACATATACACTCAACCTAACACACATATATACACACACACACACACACACACGCGCGCACTTAATTAACACACACGCACATAAACAAAATATACACATACGTTAACACACGGACGGACCGACACACAAACACACATACACAACTACACAAGTGCTCACACAAGTGACATGTACAGTAATATACATGCATACACGCGCACACACACACGCACACACGCACACACACAACACACACACACGCACGCACGCACATACACACACACACACACACACACACACACACATACATAAACACAGACGCACACACTCACGCTGGCTAGCACATGTTGACACAACTACTATGATTGCTCGAGCGAGTATATTATGGTGGTTGAGCGCGGGAAAGCCCAGCTATCATTTGTGTTATCGTGTGATCGATACCGCGGGCATCCATCAATCGGTTGACAATGTTGACTCGAACGTGTTACGCTCACTTCACCGGATGATTCCTACGATGCATGCATGCAACTTGTAATATCCCATCTTTTCAATCAACAACTACCATGACTGCATGAAGCTCGACGATATATCTCGAACTTTTCTGTTTACTTATGTTATATTACGTTGACGTAGGTATTGGGCCAGTGGCGAAGTGTGGTCAGATTGATAGGGTGGGTGGGGGGGGGGGGGGGGGGGGGGGGCACACACAGTCTACACACACGAATTATTGGGGACACACCTCATGCATTTCTCTTTCTAGCTTTCAAAGATTTGTCTTGTTTTGTTTTTTCTTGACTTGTCCGTTAAATTATTTTCTTATTATAATAATTATTATTAAATGATTTATTAATCTATTGATTTTTTACATTTTTAAATTGTTTTATCTATTGATTTTAGTTATCATTATTATTATTATTTTATTTTATTTTATTATTTTTTGGGGGAGGGGGAGGGATTAAGGGGGCACGTGCCCCCTCCGTGCCCTCTGTAGTTACGCCAGTGACTATATCCTTTATATTCAATCACCGACTCGACAACGACTACACTTAGAGAGTGATGTACATCGGAAGATAAATAAGATCTTTACGTTTGTTTCCTTCATTCATATTAAGTGACCCGTGGCGTAGCTACAGGGGACATAGGGGGCGGGGGTGTAGATAAAACGGGACAAAATATAGAGGGGAAAAAACAACAAGCAACCCTTTTATAAGACCCTTTATATGATTATTACACGGGTGCTGATCACCCAAAATGATTGCTCCCTCGTCGTCAACTTATTAAGTTGAACCCAGCTGTAGCCATACCTAGCCATACCTTTTTGTCATCAATGCTAGGTATATGGCGTGCAGAAAGATATTTGTGCATTGTATTAAAACGTTAAAATAACCCAGCTCTCGTTCTTATTTGTAGCTAAACAACGACTAAATGACAAATATTTTTTAGCTATAGACATATATTATTTAAACGAATAAACGATTAAAAAAAAGAAAATCATAATATCAGTGCAGTTGTTATTGTGATTTTCGTTAGAGCAAGACAAATGAGACGTTATATATGATGAGATTAGCAGACGCCTAATTATCGAAAGGTAGGAATCTCCTTAGCATCTTTTGTTTTTAATACCAATTCATAATATATGGGATATTGAACCTACTCTGGTGTAACCATTGTCTGCCGGTATCAGACCACGGAGGATCTTCCACACATAATTTAAAGGGCATCAAGCGTGGGGATGCTACATAGCGGGTCGCCATTTTGAACTGGGTTAGTTTGCGCGCACCGCATGACACTGAGCTAACGTGCATTACGCACCGTGCGCAACGCGTATGCAAGATGGCGCCGCGCATCTCATTTGACGAATCTGAACTACCTTTAAGAGCTGGGGCTGCGATGTTTGAATGTTTCTATATATTCTTACACGTCTTTTTTCATAGTGACCCATTATCTGTTGACATATAGGTTTTCCCGGCCACTTTACAATTGTATACAATGCTACTTCAATTTAGTCCCGAGGAGCCTGGAATGTGCTAATTCCAACTTCAATTTCGTCTTTGGTCGATCAATTTCACATAAGGGCCACTCAATTTAGTCACTTGTCACACATTACGGTCCATTACAATTCAAATTCGTCGGTCACAGATGTGTTCAGCAACTTTGACCGACGAGCAGAACAATAAATTTGGGTTTGGATGTTTTTAAATGTCTTCCTAACTATGGAGATATAGGGTACCACCACCCAAAATAATATTCTTATAGATAAAAGGTAACATCTTTAGTAGTCCATTCCAGCAAGAATCGTCCGGGATTCTATTGTCTCCAAACGTACGCGTGCATAGCATTGGCGCACTCCAAATGTTTGGCCCGTATGGAACCAGGAAATAATAGTGGTTCCGTAAGTGGTGGTAATTTATTACTTTGTTTATGCATTAACAAAACCCTTTGCAAAATGTTGGTTATCTATTTGATATCACAAAACGGTACCAACACATATATAATTAATGTATGTGTTGTTCTTTGCCTGGCGGTCCCCTCTAACGATCGAGTTGAAAGTGCGTCCCAGAACGCTGTTCGGTTGTAGTGACAATAAATAGGCAGTAGGTGATAACATCTGCCATCATTATATATATCAAAATGCATAAACAAAGCAATAAATTACCACCACTTACGGAACCACTATTATTTCCTGGTTCCGTACGGGCCAAACATTTGCGAGAGCGCCAATGCTATGCACGCGTACGTTTGGAGACAATCCTGCTATCAATTATCACCCTTTTTTTGCTAGGAAAGCAGCGTTCTTTTTGTACTTAAAGGTAGTTCAGATTCGTCAAATGAGATGCGCGGCGCCATCTTGCATACGCGTTGCGCACGGTGCGTAATGCATGTTAGCTCAGTGTCATGCGGTGCGCGCAAACTAACCCAGTTCAAAATGGCGACCCGCTATGTAGCATCCCCACGCTTGATGCCCTTTAATTTGTTCAGATGATTCATAAGAATTGTTCGATGATTTTGGTAAATAATTGCAGTCTCAATATATAGCTATATTTACGACACACCGCGCCAATCATGCATATTTATACAAAATACATTATGCACATAACACATTCTAGAAAGAAAAAAAAGTGCCAAACTGGTATGCCATTAACATCTTTATGATATTAATTCTATGATGAAAAAACACGTCTAATATATACCCATTCATTTATGTCTATGCCTGGAGAATCAATTATGCAATTACTGTGACGAAACACTCAGACCGAGTGGGATAATTTATTTTCCCCAAATCGAATTACAACCGGTAGACGTCGATATGGGTAATTTATAAGCATCAGGTAATATGAGGAAGAGATGGGCTTTCTTCACACTATATCCTTGGCCTGATCGTTTGTTATAATGATAATAACAACTGCAACAATAATGAATATGATAATAGAAATAGTAATACAAATAATGATAATAAAAAAAAATAAAAATAATAAAGATAGTATGGTAGTAGTAATAATTAGAATAATAATAATAATAATAATAATAATAATAATAATAATAATAATAATAATAATAATAATGTTTCAAGGACGAACAAATAACAGAAGAGCTTTCTAGCGACACTTAAGTTTCCTCAACATTCAAGTAATTTAAACAATTATGAAAACAACAAGTTTCGTAAAAAAAACTCATACAGGGGCAGGGGTATGGGGGTCAATATTCCAAAGAGGGGTTCGAGGAAGCTTGAACAAATATTAATATTTATAAAAATTATCATATACAATATATTCCTCTATACTCCCAGTTTGTTAAAGGGGTATGAGGGATAACATTACTATTATACAAAAAGTGTGGTGATACATTTAATACACCCTAACCCCCCCCCCCCCCCTATATAGCTATACTTTGAGTATGAAAAACAAGTCATGTGGTACGTATGAGTGCATACTAGAAAAGGTGTGAAGGGCCAATAGCCTTTAGTCAAGACCCTGTGTGGATGTTATGACCATGAGGGGATGTGCCCCCTAATGTGTCAGGCTGTTGTTGTCGTTTTGTGGCGCTCATTCAAATTGAATGTTTACGTCATAATACCAAACCATTAAAACAACCTATATACGATACAATACATCATCATGATCAACAGCAGCTGTATACGCCCTATGTATGACACGCGGCTATGGATGTTAGTTGTTAACAACAATTAACATCATCATAGATAACTAAAATAAAACAAGATTCTCGTGCTATCGAGCTTTGCCTTTCTCCTCGTCCCGTTGGTCATACAGCTCTCATGCCCAAGCTATTTGTTATAGCGCAATGGCCTTGAACAAAGTCTACGCACCAAAGGCTTGTGGCTTGAGGATTGTCACTGTGGCTCTTGCACCTTCAGGTGTGAATGCAAGTTAAAGGGATCTAGTAACTCTACGTTGACATAATTATGCAAAAACTGACAAAGGGTTGATGAAATGTTTAATGCTGCGAGCTGACATGTCCACTGAGCGATGTGTGAAAATTCCATGGTAAATGGATGGCATTACATTAAACAAATATGAAAGATTGTGAGATTATGAAAAACTGAGTGTCAAATTTGGAAGAGCATACAATTTTAATGACAGAATAAACTTTATTTGACCAAAATCGGTTCAGAAATGGCTGAAATATCCATAAACCATTTGCAATAATTGTGAGGCCCCACAATTATTTGATAATTTTGAACCAGCCGTTAATTTTTTTGTTTAAATGCTTCCTATTTTCAAAAAATTACGAAAGAGGTTTTTAAATAGTTGTTGATTATCTTTATCACTATTTCAACAAAACATCACATGCACAATATTTTATTTTAAATAGTCGAAACCGATGAGTTTTTAGAGCGCGCCCTCTTGAGTTTTAACGGCTCTTTAAAAAAAAATGATAACAGGCTTTTTACTTAGTCATTTGTAATTTTCTATTCCTTTTGAGCATGGTGGGGTTTTAACTATTAGTTTGTAATGCAATGGTGCAGGTTTTTGTTACTAAAATTCAGTTTGACGAAAACTGTACTCTCTTTAGCAAAACTCAACTATCCCTTTAAGTGGAAGAAAGTACCGTTGGTTCTCAATCATCCGGAATAATTTCATCCTTAGCATTGGTGTTGAGGCTGAAGTGGGGACTAAAATTATGAAAAAAATGATAACAAAACCGAGAGCAAAAAAATGGTTGTTATATTATACGACAAATATTATGCTTTAAGCATATGGATAATGGTATATTTCTATCAAGATTATCATGTATATGTGATCCGTTTTACCGATAATATAACAAACAGGTTTTCTCTCTCTCTCTCAGAAACAAACAACGGAGATAACACCATGCGAGTAAACATGTTTTGAACCTCGTAGAAACCTCCTGTACATGATATACATGACTGTATTCACTAGAATGATAGTAATCTGAACGCCCAAGGATATGCATGTACTAGCGGGAAACAATCATTCGCCAAAACAGAGACAAGTCCGTCTATATGTTGACAGTGTTTATGTATTATATGATGCCATATAGCATAAAAGCGGTATTGGAAGAGTTAAGGGCTACTAGACAAGGGTAAAGCATCTTGTCTAAGGGATAAGCGTTATACAGAGAGATTTCCCGAGCAATAAACAACATGACATTAATACGACTTAAAGAAATGAATAACGAAAGAGGGCCTGCGATGTGCAATGCTGCAAAACAAGACATTGTACAAAATCAAGATGATTATCTCGATTATCTAGTCGTGTGTATAAAGATGCCCCGCGGATCATGATAAGAAAATAATCATATTTTCCTATCGTTTTTTTAATGGTAAAGTTGGGGATATAACTTTAAAAGTAGCTTAGGTCGCGTGACAAGGAAATAATGCATTATAATGTGTGTGTTTTTTTCAACCATTAAACAAACAATTATAATCCAGACTCAGATTCTGAAACCGATAGATAATATACCAGCATGTATGTGATATACAGCAAGTGTTGTTCTCTACCCAATAAATGGGTACTTGGTCGGGTGTTGATTAGCCTGTAGTAATGTTGAGCAGCTCGGTCTAATATGCTCCTCAGGGGGTTGAGATGGTGCACAAGATACTTGTCGGGGTTTGAATTATTGTACCTGTTGACCAAGGATAATAATAACGCGCCACTTAAGCCCGGCGCAGACAGAGCCGACTCGACCCGATCCGACTGGTTTTCAGTCAGGCTAGAGTCAGTTTCGCTCAGTCGGAGCCGATCCAACATGTTGAATCGGCCTCGAATGACCTCCGACTGGCACTTGACTGGAAAAACCGGAGACCTGAGGCAGCGTATGCCGAGTTCATCAGGCTGAAAACCAGTCGGATCGGGTCGAGTCGGCTCTGTCTGCGCCGGGCATTAGATACACGGCGCTCGATAATGCTATATGGCGTAATATGCTACATGTTTTTTTTAATCTTGATTAGATATAACTTCTAAGTATGGCCATTACAAAAATGATCTTGTGCAAATCCGATTGTATATGAAATATCATAAATGCTTTCGGAAGATGTTGTAAAGCTTCTATGGATTTTGGTCACGATATTTTTCCTGGAATTATAGGCTAGTATCATTTTCATATTGTAATTTATTGCAACTAAAATCTTAGACGTCCTGTGGATTGTGTACCAGTAATCTGCCACTTTCAACTATCATCTACTTTCACCACAATTCATTGGAGCAATAGTTCCCCCCTCTTATTCAAGGAGAGTCGTATACAGTCCAGCTTTCAATCCTAGCAGGATCTTCGTCAGTGCAAATGACGGTAACTACATGAAGACAACAGAATATATACCAACACGACACATATACAGAGAAAGATAAACTTTCTATGTCTGCGTTACTTATAAT
>JBAMJV010011814.1:0-62718 GCA_037951105.1 Echinarachnius parma | reverse complement strand
AAAAATAAAAAAAATTTCCCTTACATGCGCCGAAATTAACTTCCGCCCATTCGCATTCGACTTGTTGAACATGTCGAAACCGTTGCTTATAGTGGCGATATTACAAAATGGGAACTTCGCTTTTATTAGTACATAACTTGGTATGGTTACCTAACACCAATCTCACTTTAAACTTGATTCGAACTCATGCCGTTCTCACATACCTCGTTGCATTCACATTAACTATAGAGGCATGGTCAAATTTACGGTATTCCGAATTAGTCTTTCGTTGATATAATACATGTACTCTATATGATTGAACTATTTGTACTGTATTTGAAAATCTTCCTTGGCGAATTACAGTTGTGTGAAAAGGTATGGCGATGAGTTATCAAAATACTGATTTGTGTGTTTGCCCATTGCTCGGTCATATGACATTAATTTATCATGGAATTTTCACACCACAGTTGGTAGAACTCTCTGATAACAGAATACAAATTTATATAACCGGTTTGTCATTTTTTCACATGTCAACAGATATACTAAATCATTTAAAAGGATAACTTATCCCGTTCAGAACTGATTGATTCTGGTATAACTTGTTTTAAATACAACTTTTCAAAGAGAATTAATGATAAAATGGAAATCGCATTTTCATGTATACATCAGATATTAGTTTGCAGATTTGAGAAAGTCATATGTGACCGTGTGTGATACCTTGGTTTGGGCTGCCTTCTCTGACGCCATGATGTAGAAGCTGTCAGCGAGTTCCATCGCTTTTAGTGTCAGTTCTGTCAGGTCTGGCAAGCCAGACAACCATGCTGCAAGGTGCTTAGATGATACATCACCTAGAGCCGTATACTCCAGTCTGACCTGCTTAACCTGATTGGATTTCAACATTAAAACAAATTAATGAGAACCCGGGTTAGCTTGAAGATAATTATTGCCTACATACTTGTGACGGGAAAGATTATTGACGGAAATAAAAGTAATATTGATGACTTGTTACTTTTGATTGTTAGATATTCTAAATGAACGACATGATGAATGAAATATATTTTCTATAATGCGCATAGATACCCAAACTTTGCTGTAATATGCGCTATAAAAATAGACGAAATGTTTATTATTATTATTATTACTATTATTAGTAGTATTATTAGCTCTTACCCAGATCAGCCAGACAAATGTATGAAATTTTGATTACACTGCAAATATATATAATAACATTAATCATGGTAATTAAGATGAATATGTTATTACTCATCATAAGCATAATCTTAATTTAAAAAAAAAAAAAAAATTTCCCTTACATGCGCCGAAATTAACTTCCGCCCATTCGCATTCGACTTGTTGAACATGTCGAAACCGTTGCTTATAGTGGCGATATTACAAAATGGGAACTTCGCTTTTATTAGTACATAACTTGGTATGGTTACCTAACACCAATCTCACTTTAAACTTGATTCGAACTCATGCCGTTCTCACATACCTCGTTGCATTCACATTAACTATAGAGGCATGGTCAAATTTACGGTATTCCGAATTAGTCTTTCGTTGATATAATACATGTACTCTATATGATTGAACTATTTGTACTGTATTTGAAAATCTTCCTTGGCGAATTACAGTTGTGTGAAAAGGTATGGCGATGAGTTATCAAAATACTGATTTGTGTGTTTGCCCATTGCTCGGTCATATGACATTAATTTATCATGGAATTTTCACACCACAGTTGGAAGACCTCTCTGATCACAGAATACAACATGACAAAATATACTAAATCATTTTAAAGGATAACGTAACACGTTCAGAACTGATTGATTCTGGTATAACTTGTTTTAAATACAACTTTTCAAAGAGAATTAATGATAAAATGGAAATCACATTTTACATGTATACATCAGATATTAGTTTGCATATTTGAGAAATTCATATGTGACCGTGTGTGATACCTTGGTTTGGGCTGCCTTCTCTGACACAATGACGTAGAAGCTGTCAGCGAGTTCTATCTCATTTAGTGTCAGTTCTGTCAGGTCTGGCAAGCCAGACAACCATGCTGCAAGGTGCTTAGATGATACATCACCTAGAGCCGTATACTCCAGTCTGACCTGCTTAACCTGATTGGATTTCAACATTAAAACAAATTAATGAGAACCCGGGTTAGCTTGAAGATAATTATTGCCTACATACTTGTGACGGGAAAGATTATTGACGGAAATAAAATTAATATTGATGACTTGTTACTTTTGATTGTTAGATATTCTAAATGAACGACATGATGAATGAAATATATTTTCTATAATGCGCATAGATACCCAAACCTTGCTGTAATATGCGCTATAAAAATAGACGATATGTTTATTATTATTATTTTTACTATTATTAGTATTATTATTAGCTCTTACCCAGATCGGACAGACAAATGTACGAGTGTTAACTTGCGCGAAATTTGTGAATACACTGTCAATATATATAATAACATTAATAATGGTAATAATGATCAATATGGTATTACTCATCGTGAGCAAACTCTGAATTACAGTAATGTTAGTGCAACGGGATTTGCTCCCGGGTCTTCCATTCTCACCACAGCCATCCACTCGCTGGCCAAACCCGACAACCACATCCCGTTTAGTTCTTTTATACTCTCGGGATTTCAAGCCACCTCTCCCCCAAACAGACACCTCATACAAGAAGTTTGCCTTTACAGTGGCCCTTGCCTTTATTCTTGCCAGAGGACTCCTAACGTTTGTACAGTCGATCAGGCGCGCATCTCGACTATGCGCCTGATTCCGTCTCGGTGCATCCAGCTAGCTCGCACACACGTCTTGTCCTGACAACGGCCTTAGACCCAACTCCCCCAAATTTAACTATGACGTGACTCTATCTATCTTCCACACACCGCCGTACTCCGATATCCACGTCCGTCGGATCAGTGCGCGTGTGGAGATCGTGTGTGCGCGCTAACCAGCTATACCAAGCTCACATGAAATACACATCAAATACACATCATACACTACTCTGATACTCTAAACATGCCCTATCCACAACAGTACATCAGCTCGCAGCATGCAATACGGTACAACCCTTTTCACATCTGTGACACTGCAATTTACAACGGTTCAGGCACAATGATTAAAAGCGCAGTTACAATTTCGTCACATAACCCCCTCCCAAGATAAGTCTGTCCTCAGGCTTACATGGCTATACGGAAAGACGAAATTCTAACTTGCACAAACATTTTCAAAATATCTACTAATAATGTTCACTTAAGCATTCTCCTTTAAACTTAAAACATAATCAAAACATTTCTCAAAACACCCTTATGCAATTCCATATCCAACTTTTCCAACCGAAACTGTATGTCATGCTCATCAAGCATTACAAACTAAAACATCCACATATATACAAATACCTAACCCCATTATTAACTTTCCTTATTTCCAATAACAAACATGTTTTACCCAATCACATTAAAACAATACAAACTGCCGACTAAATCACTTTAACTTGTTTAACACGATCTACCAAAAATGAACGCCAAACGATTCAAATTCACTTACAAGATCGCATGCAAGATCGTACAATTTTCTATTTACAAACAACAATTAAAACCACTTGTAATCATATATGCTTGACTTTAAACACATGTCTATATATATACAACATTCAACAATACGCCTGCCAAAACTACTGCTCATTGACCACATGCAAGGTCGTACAAGATATCTCCAGACACAAAACGAATGGCAGCCGAACGGGCATTTCAATAAATTCTAATAGCGTTTTGGGCATAAGAAATCAAACTATACATCAAGACTGTACTACATAAAACTTAAATCTTAGCTCTGTCTTACCCCAATACTATCTCCTAAACAATCTGAGGTATCAGTCTCAATAAAACAATTATTAAATGCGAATACATAAAATTAAAACACTGCACGTTTCATGTTCTATTTAAAACATAACTTGGCATATACAAATCCACGATAACGATCTGTCAAGTTTTCGTTAAACTAAAAAAAAATACATGATCATGAAAACAACAATTATCAAAACGATATAAAAATGAAAAGGCTACTTAATGAAAGCCAATATACAATGCTATATACAATACACAAAATATGAAACAACTTTCAATCAGTAAAATGTCTCTGAGTATTTTCTGATAATGTTAAGAACAAGAAATGTCCTTAAATCAAATTAAGAGTTCTCGTACTTTGAGGACAACGGGATGTCCTTTAATCACGTAAACCTAATGTTCAAAAATTCAAGCACGACGGAATGTCCATAAACATTATAAATTAAAATTCCTGCAACTTTTAAAGACAACGGGATGTCTTTAAATCATTTAAATCGAAAGTTCCGGTATTGAGTTTATTTAATGTTCAATCGTGGGTCCGTCTTCGGTGGTCTCGCTTCGGTGAAAGGCTTGCCCACGCGATCTCCGTCCGCTATCTGTATCCAGGTCTCCTATCGGATCATTGGAACTGTAGAGCCATCTCCGCTTCCGACACATGCCGTTCATCCGTTGAGGACGCCTCGCTCAGTCTCCCCCTCCTAGTAGTCAAGACTACTTCGGATTCCTGGATCCACGACTTTGTCGACGTTCCCTCCGGGTATGGCTTCAGATGCTTCGTATGGACTACCCACTTCCATCCGATCGGTGACTTCAGACAGCATGTGGATAATCGGGTGAGGGCCTCTCTACTTTCGTGGTCATCTAAAACTCTGCCTCTTGGTGCTGACAGGATTGGAAAGCCACACGGACACCCTGACATGGAGCTGAGATATGGGAGCCTTTCATGCCGTCCTTCCGTGGGGAGCTTCTCGTTTCTGCACGCATTTCGTCCTCGCCATTAGACCTGATGTCCGCACTACATGGCCTGTAATACCACCAATTGCCCCTCGTGTGATTCCTTCATCACCCCTGTAGGTCGACACCTGTGGTATTCGCATGTGACTCTGCGACATATCGTCTCCGCGATATCCATGCTGCACTAGAGCCTTCTCCCTTGTGTGGCAGTCACTTCCTGCCTCCGTCACCAAGAACACGTCGTCCGTCATCTCCTGTTCACCGAGAAGACATCGTTGACTCAGTCTTGACGTCACTAATCCATCACCCCTTCTGGTAGTGGTGCACACTCTGCCACTCTTCCCTGTATATGTCTACCGCATACACAAACTGGAACTGAAGAGTGTGTGCGCCGTTAATCCTGGGTTCACATGTGGCCATCAACTATCTGTAGGGACGGGGTATGGGGTGTGTGCCCTTTTTTCAGGCTAAACCGTGCACTCATGTGGGGCTCCATCGATGTGAACGCTGCTATATCGTCTTCAACGTCAAGCTATTACGTTTTCATCACGTAGGTTTCATCAGTTTTAGCCCTCTCGGCTAGCCATACAATTCCCTCGGGATATCTAGGCGTACAGCCTGGCCGGTCGGCGAACGTACGTGATGGTGGCGAGGTCATACGACCCTGGTAAAACCCAATCTCCACCCACACTGCACTGGGCTGCTCTTTGGCTGCACTCGTATCAATGGGGGCCTGTGTATGGGGGAGGTTCTTTCTTGATTAACATCTATTTTACATCAATATGCGTGTATACACCATATACATCGTTTATGAGGGCGATCTCTACAACCCGGGTTTGGCTATCGCCTGTGTGTGTGGTGGGTGAGAGCATCGGGGGTGTGCGTGGAGGCTATAGCCCGTGTAGTTCTCCAGCATCAGGTTTGACCTGGCATACCCACTGTATGGAAGCGCATTCTTCTCAGTGGTATAACGGGTGTGTGCCGTTGTGTCTATCGCCCGATCTGTGTGTGGCGGGTTGGGGCGTCGGGGGTGTACGTGGAGTCTAGCCCGTGTGGTTTGTATTGAAGCGCATCCTTCCCCGTAATATCTCGGTGTGTGTGTCTACAACCTGGGGATTCCCATCGCCCGGTTCTGTGTGCGTTCCCACACGTCCGCCATTTTCTCTGGCCCTTTCTCAGGCGGTGTATCCCTCAAGCCGTATTTCAGGCAATTCAAAAGACTTCTGGGCAATCTTTCAGCCTCAAATTCTCGGTATCTCCTGCGGGAAGTTTCGGCCAATCTTTCAGGCGCTCTTTGTAGCTTAAATCCTCGTAGTGTATCCCGCCGCTGCCACCAATGCAACGGGATTCGCTCCCGGGTCTTCCAATTCTCACCACAGCCATCCACTCGCTGGTCACACCCGACAACAACATCCCGTTTAGTTCTTTTATACTCTAGGGATTTGCAGCTAACTCTCCCCCAATCAGACACCTCATACAAGAAGTTTGCCTTTACAGTGGCCCTTGCCTTTATTCTTGCCAGAGGACTCCTAACGTTTGTACAGTCGATCAGGCGCGCATCTCGACTATGCGCCTGATTCCGTCTCGGTGCATCCAGCTAGCTCGCACACACGTCTTGTCCTGACAACGGCCTTAGACCCAACTCCCCCAAATTTAACTATGACGTGACTCTATCTATCTTCCACACACCGCCGTACTCCGATATCCACGTCCGTCGGATCAGTGCGCGTGTGGAGATCGTGTGTGCGCGCTAACCAGCTATACCAAGCTCACATGAAATACACATCAAATACACATCATACACTACTCTGATACTCTAAACATGCCCTATCCACAACAGTACATCAGCTCGCAGCATGCAATACGGTACAACCCTTTTCACATCTGTGACACTGCAATTTACAACGGTTCAGGCACAATGATTAAAAGCGCAGTTACAATTTCGTCACATTAGTATGAATACTAATAATAATCGTAATGATACAATGATAATACCTATGATGATAATGATGTATACAATTGGTGGTACATTTAATATGTTGTATCCAATCCAGTTGCTAATACTATCAGTGATCTTTTCAGATATTTTCGCCTCTAATTGTGGAAACAACTATTTTTCGAGGTTTCGTTTCCGTGATGATAAGAATGAAGAATTTTCTTTTTTCATGTGATAAAACCCACAGACTAAAGGAAGCGAGCTTCAAGAAAAGGCCATGGTTGCTATAGAATGTGTAATTCTATGATATTAAATTCTGCCACCGGAACAACACATTTCCCTTACATGCGCCGAAATTAACTACCGCCCATTCGAATTTGGCATGTTGAATATATTGAAAGCGTTGCTTATAGTGACACTATCACAAAATGGGAACTTCGCTGTTATTAATACATAACTTGGTATGGTTACCCAACACCAATATCAGTTTAAACTTGATAAGAACTCCTGCCGTTCTCACATACCTCGTTGCATTCATATTAACAGTAGAGGCATGGTCCAATTTACGGTATTCCGAATTAGTCTTTCGTTAATATATACATGTACTCTATATGATCGAACTATTTGTACTGTATTTTAAAGTCTTCCTTGGCGAATTACAGTTGCGTGAAAAGTTATGGCGATGAGTTATGTAATACTGATTTGTATGTTTGCCCATTGCTCGGTCATATGACATTAATCTATCATGGAATGTTCACACCACACTAGGTGGACATGTCTGATAACAGAATACAAATGTATATTAACTGTTTGTCATTTGTTCACATGTCAACATAGATACTAAATCATTTTAAATGATAACTTAACCCGTTCAGAAATGATTGATTCTGGTATAACTTGTTTTAAATCCACCTTTGTAAAGAGAATTAATGATACAATGGAAATCATATTTTTCATGTATACATCAGATATTAGTTTGCATATATGAGAAAGTCATATGTGACCGTGTGTGATACCTTGGTTTGAGCTGCCTTCCCTGCTGTCATTGTAAATGTGTCAGCGAGTTTCATATTTCGTAGTGTCAGTTCTGTCAGGTCTGGCAAGCCAGACAACCATGCTGCAAGGTGCTTAGATGATACATAACCTAGAGTCATATTCTTCAGTGTGACCTGCTGAACCTGATGGGATTTCAAGATTAAAACAAAATAATTAGAACCCGGGTTAGATTGAAGAGAATTATTACCTACATGTTTGTGACGCGAAAGATTATTGACGGAAATCAAAGTAATATTGATGACTTGTTACTTTTGATTGTTAAATATTTTAATATACGACATGATGAATGAAATTATGATTTCTATAAAATTATGCACATATATACCCAAACCTTGCTGTATTATGCGCTATATAACTAGACGAAATGTTTATTATTTGTTTTCATGACTATTATTAGTAGTATTATTAGCTCTTACCCAGATCGGCCAGACAAATGTATGAGTGTTAACTTGCGCGAAATTTGTGATTACACTGTAAATATATAAACCCCTCAAAAAAGTTCGGAAACTCAAGTTTGATCGATTATATCTATTTTATTAAGAAATCATAATGGTTATATTTGGTTTCACTTGAAAGGGTGTGTATACCTCTTTAAAATGATACCAAATTCGTAAGCATCACGAGCACGAGGTATGCGCAGTATACTTGAGAATGGGTGAAAGTCAGAAGTGGAAACAGTGGAAACAGTTCTTTTTCGAGCTTTCATTTCCGTGATGACAAGAATGAAGAAAATTGTAAGTTTTCCTGTGATAAAAGCCACAGACTCAAGGAAGCTAGCTTCAAGAAAAGTCCATGGTTGCTATGGAATTTGTCATGCTATGATATTCAATTCTGCCACGGGAACAACACATTTCCCTTAGTAGCGCCGAAGTTAACTTCCGCCCATTCGAATTTGGCTTTTTGAACATATTGAAACCGTTGCTTATAGTGACAATATTACAAAATGGGAACTTCGCTTTTATTAATACATAACTTGGTATGGTTACCTAACACCAATCTCACTTTAAACTTGATAAGAACTCCTGCCGTTCTCACATACCTCGTTGCATTCATATTAACAGTAGAGGCATGGTCAAATTTACGGAATTCCGAATTAGTCCTTCGTTAATATATACATGAACTCTATATGATTTAGCTTTTTTTTCCTGTATTTGAAAGTCTTCCTTGGCGAATTACAGGTGTGTAAAAAGTTATGGCGATGAGTTATCAAATACTGATTTGTATGTTTGCCCATTGCTCGGTCATATGACATTAATTTATCATGGAATGTTCACACCACACTCGGTGACATGTCTGATATCAGAATACAAATTTATATTAACTGTTTGTCATGTTTTCACATGTCAACAGAGATACTTTATCATTTTAAAGGATAACTTAACCCGTTCAGAGCTGATTGATTCCGGTATAACTTGTTTTAAATGCAACTTTTTAAAAAGAGAAATAATGAAAAAATGGAAATCATATTTAACATGTATACATCAGATATTAGTTTGCATATTTGAGAAAGTCATAATGTGACGTGTGTGATACCTTAGTTTGGGCTGCCTTTCCTGACGCTATGACGTAGAAGCTGTCAACGAGTTTCATCTCATCTAGTGTCAGTTCTGTCAGGTCTGGCAAGCCAGACAACCATGCTGCAAGGTGCTTAGATGATACAACACCTAGAGTCGTATTCCCCAGTGTGACCTGCCGAACCTGATGGGATTTCAATATTAAAACAAAATAAAGAGAACCCGGGTTAGATTGAAGAGAATTATTTTTCTTTTTCGAGGTTTCGTTTCCGTGATGATTAGAATGAAGAAAGTTGTAAGTTTTCCTGTGATCAAAGCCACAGACTCAAGGAAGCGAAATTCAAGAAAAGTCTATGGTTGCTATGGATTGTGATATTCTATGATATTCAATTCTGCCACGGAAACAACACATTTCCTTTACTAGCGCCGAAGTTAACTTCCGCCCATTCGAATTTGGCTTTTTGAACATATTGAAAGCGTTGCTTATAGTGACAATATTACAAAATGGGAAGTTCGCTTTTATTAATACATAACTTGGTATGGTTACCTAACACCAGGGGCGGATCTAGCTTTTTGCTAAGGGGGTGTTTGACCCAATGACGATGCGGAGCATCGTCCACGAGCCGCGAAGTGCCTTTTTTTTGCTATTTGGACCCCCGTAAGTGATTTTTTCACCTTTTAAAAAAACTTTCGTCCACGAGCCGCGAAGCGGGGAATTTTTTGCTATTTGGCCCCTCGTAAGTGATTTTTGTCACCTTTTTTTAAACTTTCGTCCACGAGCCGCGAAGTGGCGTTTTTTTGCTATTTGGACCCCCGTAAGTGATTTTTTCAACTTTTTAAAAACTGTTTGTCATTTTTTTCACATGTCAACAGAGGTACTAAATAATTTTAAAGGATAACTTAACCCGTTCAGAAATGATTGATTCTGGTATAACTTGTTTTAAAAAAAATTTTCAAAGACAATTAATGATAAAATGGAAATCATATTTTTCATGTATACATCAGATATTAGTTTGCAGATTTGAGAAAGTCATATGTGACCGTGTGTGATACCTTGGTTTGGGCTGCCTTCCTTGCTGTCATTGCAAATGTGTCAGCAAGTTTCATATCATATAGTGTCAGTTCTGTCAGGTCTGGCAAGCCAGACAACCATGCTGCAAGGTGCTTAGATGATACATCACCTAGAGTCGTATTCCCCAGTGTGACCTGCCGAACCTGATGGGATTTCAACATTAAAACAAAATAAAGAGAACCCGGGTTAGATTGAAGAGAATTATTTTTCTTTTTCGAGGTTTCGTTTCCGTGATGATTAGAATGAAGAAAGTTGTAAGTTTTCCTGTGATCAAAGCCACAGACTCAAGGAAGCGAAATTCAAGAAAAGTCTATGGTTGCTATGGATTGTGTAATTCTATGATATTCAATTCTGCCACGGAAACAACACATTTCCTTTACTAGCGCCGAAGTTAACTTCCGCCCATTCGAATTTGGCTTTTTGAACATATTGAAAGCGTTGCTTATAGTGACAATATTACAAAATGGGAAGTTCGCTTTTATTAATACATAACTTGGTATGGTTACCTAACACCAGGGGCGGATCTAGCTTTTTGCTAAGGGGGTGTTTGACCCAATGACGATGCGGAGCATCGCCCACGAGCCGCGAAGTGGCGTTTTTTGCTATTTGGACCCCCGTAAGTGATTTTTTCACCTTTTAAAAAAACTTTCGTCCACGAGCCGCGAAGCGGGGAATTTTTCGTTGCTATTTCGAACCCCCGTAAGTGATTTTTTGTCACTTTCGTCCGCGAGCCGCGAAGTGGCGTTTTTTTTGCTATTTGGCCCCTCGTAAGTGATTTTTGTCACCTTTTTTTAAACTTTCGTCCACGAGCCGCGAAGTGGCGTTTTTTGCTATTTGGACCCCCGTAAGTGATTTTTTAAACTTTTTAAAAACTGTTTGTCATTTTTTCACATGTCAACAGAGGTACTAAATAATTTTAAAGGATAACTTAACCCGTTCAGAAATGATTGATTCTGGTATAACTTGTTTTAAAAAAACTTTTCAAAGACAATTAATGATAAAATGGAAATCATATTTTTCATGTATACATCAGATATTAGTTTGCAGATTTGAGAAAGTCATATGTGACCGTGTGTGCTACCTTGGTTTGGGCTGCCTTCCCTGCTGTCATTGCAAATGTGTCAGCAAGTTTCATATCATATAGTGTCAGTTCTGTCAGGTCTGGCAAGCCAGACAACCATGCTGCAAGGTGCTGAGATGATACATCACCTAGAGTCGTATTCTTCAGTGTGACATGCCGAACCTGAGTAATAACATAACACAAAGTAATGGAAACCCGGGTTAGCTTGAAGAGAATTATTACCTACATGTTTGTGACGCGAAAGATTATTGACGGAAATAAAAGTAATATTGATGACTTGTTACTATTGATGGTTAAAATATTATAAATGTAAGATATGATGAAAGAAATATTTTGTTTCTATATGCGCATAGATACCCGAACCTGTAATATGCGCTATAGAACTAGTTATTATTATTATTAGTATTATTATTAGCTCTTACCCAGATTGGACAGACAAATGTGTAAGTATTGAGTTGCGCGAAATGTGTGATTTTACTGTAAATATGTATAATAACATTAGTAATGATAATTATGATGAATATGGTATTACTCATCATGAGCATAATCTTAATAATAGTAATATTGGTATGAGTACTAATGATACTCGTAATGATACAATAATAAGTATAATGATAATGATTTCTGAAACTTTGGTATATTTCATACTTTCTATCCAATCCAGTTGCTAATAGTATACTATCACTGATTTTTTTTTTCAGATATGTTTACCTCTAATTCTGTAATAACCCTTTATCGAGGTTTCGTTTCCATTTGATGATAATACTGACGAAAATTGTAAGTTATCCTGTTCCCTGCCAGCCTCATGGTTTCATTTAAAATTATACGCAATTTTGATTGGATTGCCATTAAAAAACAATTTGGATTGGAGCTTGAATATATATAATAAATAATGACCATTATAAGGATCAAGGGGGAAATTGGTAGAAATGGTCATGTTAGCTATCCTTGAACGGACCTTTTTGTTCATATTGCTAAATTGGATAATAAAGTGTCTCATGTTGGTATGTTGAGGTAGGAATACCCATATAAGGCAATACTGCAAATACTGCAAATAGTCAAGTACGCTAAACAGTTATGTCGTAGGGACAAACCGGAATCAAAGCAATATTGATGTCTTGGTATTATTGATTTTGAAATCTACAACATGTATGGCATGGATACAATTCAAAATGAGGCAGATTATAGCTGATACATGATTAGGTTTTTTAATTTAAAGAATTATAGTAACATTGTCCAAATCCTAAAAATCAACTTGAAATTTTAGCAGTTCCATCATACCTTATTGTATTTGTATTAACAATAGAAGCATGAAACAGTTGTTCGAATTTCCCTTTCGTTAAAAAGATATTAACGTTTGAAGTGTTCATATTTTAAACTATCCACTGGATAGTCGTAACGGCAAACAAAGTCAGTGCAATATCACTTTATATTTTTGCTCATTTCTAGGCCATATAACGTTTATTTAGTTTGGAATTTTCACACAATACCCAGTTGAAATATTAAAAAACAATTATATTCATTGCACCAACCATTCATCACTTTATGCACATGTTAACAAAGTTACTAGGTCCCTTTAAACCAAATTTGCGAACAATCGGATCTTATCATGATCAATCGTGTTAAAGTCTTGTGAACTTTTGTTGTTTCCTGTCAGCCCCGAACATTGTTCATTTGCGTGACTTATGTACACACAAATGGAGATATAATTCGTCTAGAATGAGAATAAACCATTATTAGTTTTATTTTGGCCTTGTTTTCACATTGTTCATGTGAGATGTCCGTTTTGGGGTTGAATATAGTTGACTAATTGTTGATTTGTGGGCAAACTGTTATTTTTTGACATAAATTACAATGAAACTGGGGTAACTGAGTTAAGTTTTAAAACTCAACATAATAATGTATTGCTCATACTCGACTTGCGTGCTCATTCTCATGGCGAACGAATGTTACACGGCCGTAATGTATACTGCCCACCACCCCCGTCCATAGAAAGAGCTTAAATTGCCCGGCATTTTTATGGTTAAGCACTGTTTAATACACACTGTTAAAATTAATTATCTACACATTACTTTGTGATTTATTTGTCGAGTGTATATTTTAATATTTGGTATAGCGTATCAAAGGTAAACAAGCAATATTCTGTGATATTGGGCTAATTTTGAATGCAAACTTATATCAATCATCTTAGCTAAATAAATTCTCATCTGGATAAACCAGTGTTTGTTCATGTTGTAGGGTGTTTATCGGTCCGCCGGGTCTTTTTTCTTCTAGCCACCCCATACATTTCGTGTATTAATTTTATGTTTATATTTGTACACATTTAAATGAGATGCATGTCGTAATTAGCCGTGTTGATTCTTCCTTTTTTTAAATAAATTTGCTGGACTGAATTATTGTAAAGAAATAATACAAATTCCATGCATTAATTACAATGAATATCATATGGATTTATGCATACATACCTATTGAAACAAAATAGTACAAAACAGGTACTTACAATTTCTCGATCCCTTCATGCATGACAAGTTTTTTTTCCTTTCAGATATGAAACCCAACGTGCTGCGTATTTCTTATCTAGGCCCCGTTTCATAAAACCTTTGCAATTGTTGTAAATGGCCAATTATTGTAACTAGTAGGTAAACAGCCAAGCAGCATGGAGCTGTTGCCATGGTAGTTGCAATAATTGGACACTTACAACGATTCAAACAGTTGTATGGAACAGGCCCCAGATGGTAAACAATTGTGTAAACAATTGTTCCAGTTTCCATTATATTATTCTATGACAAAAATTACCTGATGCCAATTACCATGCATAATAATAAGAACAACATGTATACACAGCAAATCATTTTTAAAGATTGTTTCCTTTAAAGGGACAGTCCCTCTTTTACAAAACGTCTGAACAGTTTCCAGTTGACGGATGGGGATGAATGAAACACACAAACAAAAATCAGATCGAACAGCCCTATAATTTGGATTCTATAAATGAAAAACGAATGCCTCCCTCCATCATACTATATATCGGTCAATAAAAGAGTTTAACTGATTTAGCATAATATTACAACTATATTTGACTTATTCTTGTAAATATATTGTGAAGCCGACATTTGTAAAGGTATGTCACGGAAAAAAAAATCTCAAAAATGAAGAATATGTAATTACATGTAGTCAGTTTAAGCGAGGTTTGGTTATTTTGCCTAGTGTGCAGTCATGCTATTCTTATGTGTGCGCGGGTCACGTAGCTAGCGCGGGTCACGTAGGGGTCACGCATAGCGTTGTGGTACTTCATGGAATTCGTGTACGAACTTCCTCACTGGGTGAATATACGTATAATGCACAATTGTTTGTTGGACGACGGTTTATTAGTTTTAGGTCTATAACTCCACGAAAAAGAGATTTCAAGCCCTAATTTTTCCAGGCATGCTATTAAAGGGATCTAGTAACTTTGTTGACATGTGCAAAAAGTGATGAATGGTTGATGCAATGTATATTGTTGTTATCTCATATGTCCACAGGGTATTGTGTGAAAATGTCAAGCCAAATGGACATTGCATGGCCAAGTAATGAGCAAAAATGCAAAGTGATAATCACTAACTCACTGCACTCACTTTGTACACGGTAAGAAAAACTCCGGGGGAGTTTTTCTTATCTGAATACTTCGATCGTACATATCTTTGTAACGAAAGGGAAATTTGAAAAACTGAAACCTGTCCCATGATTTTATTGGTAATACGAATACAACAAGGTATGAGGGAACCGCTAGAATGACAATTTTATTTTGAGGATTTGGACAATGTTACTAAGTCCCTTTAAATGACATTTTCTTTCATATAAGACAATAACCTCGCAACTTTTGACATTTGGCTTGCAAAAGAGGGAATGTCCCTTTAAACAGCGTGCTGTCTCATATTTTCACCCACATACCGCTTTTGCATTGTCTTAATAATAATAATAATAATTTACATTTATATAGCGCATTATATGAATTAACATCTCCATGCGCTTTACAATACAACAAATTACAGTTTCAACAGTATTATAAACATATATATCAGATCTTAAATACACATAATTATACACATTTTAGAATTGAATCATTATCCCTATTTAAGGGAAAATCAAGACAAATTTAATATTGCAGGAATGAATAAATGAACAAAATAGTTATTATGACATGTATTTAACAACTACATTACTTACTTATTGTTAATTGCACATGAAAGTACTTTGTGTTTTGACCTGATCGCAACTATTTTTTTATAATTTATGTAAATGAGCTCATGACAATTCTTGCATACATTTTCACTAACATTTTTTGAATGATGCCATGTGACCATGATACTATTACTGACTTGAAATGTCCAAGGCCAAGATAAACATTGTTCAATGAAAAAGTTCTTAGAACAAATCCTATACTTAACTTGCCTTACTGTGTCCACCTTTCACAGATAGAATATTATAGAAACTATCATGCAGAGAACATCCCTCCAATGAAAGTTTATTGAGACAGATTGTCGTGCAGATAGTTTCCGCTAGCCCCTTGGAGAGTGATACTTTGCAGTCCCTTTCCGAGACACGCAAACTAGTCTGTAATCAAACATAATACGTGTACAATGAATAGTAATACATCAATTAGGTCCATACTTGTACACTCTTTCCATTATCTGTGTCATTGTAGGATCCGTCTGAAACTTGAAATAATGTAAAACAAATCATGATTTGCTTGTTAAAGGGATAGTTGATTGTTGGTAGAGAGGGCGCTGCACAAAATAATTGTTTTGTGAGATAATGAAAAACTGAGTGTCAAATTTTGAAGAGCATACAATTTTAATGGCAGAATAAACTTTATTTGATCAAAATCGGTTCAGAAACGGCTAAAATATCCATAAATATAAATGTGGGGCCCCATAAGTATTCGATGACTTTGAACCAGCCGTTAAAATTCATTTTAAAATGCTTCCTCTTTTCAAACATTTTCAAAAGAGGTTTTTAGATAGTTGTTGATTATCTCTCTATCTAATCACTATTTCAGCAAAACATCACATGCACAATATTGTTTTTATTTTAAATGGTTTAAACAAATGCGTTTTTTGAAAATGCTCTCCTTAGTTTAAACAGCTCTTTTTGAATGGTAACAGGCTTTTTACTTTGTCGTTTGTAATGTTTGTATTCCTTTTGAGCATGAGGGAGTCATAATTATTTGTTTGTAATGTAATGGTGCAGGTTTTGGTTACTAAAATTCAGTTTGACTAAAACTGTACTCTCTCTACCAGAACTCAACTATCCCTTTAAGGAAATGCATTTCTGTAGAACAAAGAACACTGATATTATTTTCTCCAGTAGATCTCTCTTCAACAAATCAAGCATATAGTTGGTGTAGGAGCATGTGTAGTCAGTATACCACTCGGCATGTCGACATAATTCATTATTCGATTTCTCATGAAGCAATTTATATATTTATTATAGAGTTAATTAAGAACAAATAATGAAACGTTCAATTAAATATTGAAATGTTCATGGAATATATAAAGAAAACCAAACAAGTAACTACTTGTTTGATATTGTATCATATATGTATGCGTTATATAGACCCAACTTACTATCATGTATTGACGGAAAAGCCCTACTAATTGTTAGAGGCATTACACGAACGGTCATCACTAACAGCAGAATAACATATTTATAACAATGAACAAATGCAAATTGCACAAACGAAGAGAACAAACATAAGCTAAGGGCAAACATTTTTGTAAAATAGCAATTGAAACGTGTTCCATTATTGATAGCATGATATTTATTTGCCCGCCGCTAGTATGCTCCCCGGGGAGTTGAGAAAGTGTACAAGATAATTGTACGGGTCTGAACAGTGTACCATATGACCAGGGATAAGCGCCTAGAGGCTGTTCTGCATTGTAGGCGCTATATAATATATGCGCACTGAGACTTAATTGTAAGATTGCGCTTTATAAGAACGGATTATTATTATCAACGAACTTTGAGGGCGTATACACTTGCGTGTTGCCTCGAGGAAGGTCAACTCATATTATTTTTTGTGACCACTTGAAGGGCGCCCCAGTTGACAGTAATGTTTTTCCGTAGATTGTAGATTTGATACACATACCAGAAGTCCGATTTTGTACAGATTGACACTAAATATATAATTTTTGTTTGACATTTCATCAATATGTGAAATGTAACCAAAATCGGTCATTCCAATTATTTTTTTAATAAAAGAAGTTATTACAAATATTTGGCATTCCAACTAAGCACAATAGTGACTGAGCCTTTTAAAATAGCAGACGACAACGTACAGCTGTTGAACGGCGGAATCCAACTTTCACAAAATAGTAAGTCGATTTTATTTTTTAATGCTGTAATAGTAATACCTTATTTTATAGATTGTGTCTACTTGTCATCATGTCGACAATTTGATTGAAATAATATCTGAAACTAGTTTGTGAGTTCATTTTCATTTGAAAGAAATATTTGGAAGTGGAACTGGACTCTGAATCTGTCTCTGAGTCTGAGTCTGAGCCTGAGAGCGGCGCCAAACGTACCCCGATTTTAGGGCTTGCTATTCGGACAACACGCAAATTTCGATCTTGTTTGTGCTAATATCTCAAAAAATATTCACTTAGAATTTATCTTTTCATGATTTTTCCGTAGACTAACATTATTTGAATGATCATATTATGTTGGTTTGATTAAATAAAGTGAATTTAACGAAGAAAAATGTGTGTTTTGTGTGCGTGTTTTTTGAGTGAGAGCGGGGCACGGCTGGAATAGATCGACAAAACTTTTGTTTTTGTGGCATCTTTTAACATTTAATTTCAGTCTCTTACTGTCGGCCATTCCATTACTAAAATAACCAGTAAAATAGGCAATGTCATGAAAACGATTCATTTTGTCGATCTAACTCTAAGACTGAATAATGGATGGCAACAAAGACATGCAAGTGCTGAACTTCTAAAAGTAAAAGTCGCTAACTTCACCGGCTATGCCGGTGGGCTAGAACTAGAAGGCAGCCACGCCGGTCTTGTCGGCAGGCGAAGCTAGGCTAAGGTGTCCCTCTCTCATACTCGGCTTCTCTGGCCGTCTCGACAATCTGGACTAACTTATACTCGGCCTTAAAACGATGGTTTGCCATCTACCTTATAGATAATCCAAGAACCGGTAATGTTTAATCACATTATATTTAGAAAGATCAGTTGATTTGTCCTAGCATCTTTCAATGATTTATTAATCATTGATTTTTATTGCAGTCCCGACTCCTGCCTGGTTAATTTATTTAAATTTAAATTAAAAACAAGAAAGATTCCGAGAGTGAGAGACTGACCCTAGGCCTGGCTAATTGTTTTCTTCCAGCCACTGCACTGACATTCAATTTGTCCTGCAAACACATGCCAGCCCCAGACTGGAAAGCATTAATTCACATTTTTATCTGATGTTCTTTTTTCAACCCCTGACTCTGATTGCACGTTTAGGATGTATCATTTGTAGCCCATTCTAAATCATTGATGACAATAACAAATGATGGACCAAGAAATGTCTATATTAAAAGTAATAAAAAACTTCTTTTCAAGGATTTTTTTTTAATGTTTACTTAACTGGCTCTTGACTGAAAAGTAAATGTAGTACCTAATCATCAGTTTAAACCCTAAAGTCAATCAATACATTTTGCATTTTTTAACGGAGACTTTACAGGAGCTCGTTTGTCATTTCACTGTTTTCAGGAGCTAATTACTAATTTGCACTCTCTGAACAGATGTTTTTTTTTTTACTATTTTGGTCTAGTATTTTCATTCCACATCAAGAACATGTTAGTGAAATTAAGTGAATATTTTTTCTTATGAATGTTATATTTTGTTTCATCTCATAGCAATATTTTGAGGATGTAGTTCAACAAGGACTGGCGACTGATGATAGGCTGGTGTTACACAGTGGTACTTCAGGATTACTTATCTGCCGGTTCTTTACTCGCTATGCACAGCTAGTCAGTCAGCTATCCACAGGCACAGGTATTCTTTATACTATAATTTAATCATCACACTCATTTTTTGTGCAGGATTCTTTTTTTTCTTCATAGGTTAGCTTTTTCCCCGTTATTTATAATTAAGTATTAATTTGGATAAGAGGAATAATTAAGGCCATTCAAGTTTTTCTTTTCATATTTTGAATTCATTATTTATTGGTATTATACATCCTAAATATCTCGGAGATCAACTTCTCAGTAAATTTATTTATTGAATATTGGTTTGTGGCAATGAATGATTAAACTTTAAGCTATATAAATAATTCAAACAAATTTCTTCATTGTGTTCAATATCATTTGTCACCTTCCTATTTTTTGTTGATAACTTTTATTACTCTACATGCTTTTTGAGGTCAAGACAATTTATTTTACAGTTTATAAAGTTTTATTAATATTAACTCATTCATGACTGTTCCCTAAAAATACTCCACTCTGTAAGCCTATAGTGGAACCTCTTTATAAGGAGACCTGTTATCACATAAGTTACCTGATAATGATATAGTGACGTAATTGCTTTAAACCCAAGGCTATCTGAGAACCATCATGCTCGTTATAACAAGGTTTCACTTTACAGATTGGTAAAATATCTTAGTTAGACTGATGAAATGGCTGTTACAACCTTTTGTTATTTCAAGATCTGAATTTTAAAAATGTTCCCAGGTATTTTCTGTAGTATATTATTAGGGTCTTTTTCTTCCGTTTTGGTACAGTCCACCAGCGCGGTGTATTTTCGTAGGAAAACCCAGACTAGTTGCAGTCTAGACAATTCTAGATTTGCCTAACTGAATGTAGGTCAAACAGTGACCTGTTGTTGTACTTGTAAACAACATAAATTATGTAGACTGCAATTGCATTGTACATGTGATGTGCATGGGATGCATGCATAGCTTTAGGCATGCACTTTCTGTATACAACCAGAGTGTATATATAACCAGTGTGTACATACAAGCTGATTTGCATATACTCTCCCAATGAGTTCAATAAACGATGCAAGAAAGAATGCATTCTTAACTGAAACGAATGGTGCGATGTGTAATTATTGGTGGTTTAGACGACCAGCCTTCAATTTACTTCAACATGCATGCAGAGATTACATTTCCAAGCCCTAACCTTATCAGGCTAGCTTTAAAAACATTTTTCCCCCTTCATATTATAATTATCTCTCAAGTCTCAACCATTTGCTTTGTCTTTCAAAAATAGGACATCATGTTTAAATCTATTCAACTCTCACTCATTCATTTGATTTACAGTCAAATTTTAATGTATTACAAACTTGGTCTCGGTGTGTAGATAAATAGATTCATGCAAAAGCCACATTTTTATCAATGAATGGTTTACTTGCATTTTTGCTTGCATCCATCTACAACTTTCAATATTGCAAACAAAATAATCTATGAAATATCATAATTCAAGAACAAATCTTATTACTTTGGTATCTAATGTTTATTTCTTATTTTTAAATTGAAGCTAAATGAGAGATATTTGTTATTTTGTTGGCACACTGATTGTGGGGATAATGGTTAGTGGATGATGTTGAGTGTCATGGTGGGATTCCTGATTGGAGAGCTCCTCTTAACTAACAGGGTGTATGAAGTGTGGCATGATAGTCATATTTTCCCCTTCAGGTCAGGATATTTTTGTAAAATCATTGCAAAACATGTATGTTTTCTATACTAAACTGGGCTCCAAAAGAAACTTATCACTTCTTCAGAGCGACACACATTAAAATCCAAAGCATAAACAGTAATCATAATTGGGCATAGAATAGATATAATACTCCTTAGCAAGCTCATCTAAACAAATTATGTTTGCTTTTGTCAACAAAGAATAAAATAAGGAGAAATCGCAAGAGGTCATTTTTCAAAAATCACAGAAACTGCTCGCTTTCCGGGCACAGAGCTCGGTACGGACAATAGCCAGTCTAGTGGTTACATAACCCGCTTTGAAGTTGAATGAATAGCTATTGAAAGTTCTGAATTGAAACCGCCTTTCGTGGAGGTTCGCAGCGAGCTGTTTCTGTGATTTTGGAAAAGTGACGTGATTCCATGGCATTTTTCTCTTTTTTGGCAAAAGCAAACTTGTAATTTTTGAGATATGCTTCATAATGAGAATGATAGCTTATCTGTGTCTAAATATGAATCAATTTGGTGCTATGGATTTTAGTGAGCGTCGGTCTGAAAAAGTGATAAGTTTCTTTTGGAACCCAGTTTATTTTGACCCCCTCCTGTTAAATGATTAGTTGAAAGGTGGCTATGATTGATGGTGATTAAAGAAATTTATGTAAATTATTTTGTTTTGATAAATGGTGCATAGTCTTCAAGCCTGAAGCTGCACTTTATTGGAAGAGGAATAAGACATCGACATCTATTCACTGGAATATTAAAGGCTTGATTCTGGACCACCCCCATCCTTTACCCGAATGATAAACAAAATGGACGTATTATGCCAGTTTCCTTTTACGCTGCCTAGCTTCCTTTTTTTGTTGTTGAGTTCCTGGAGTAAAGATTTACAAAATAATTATATCTATTTTAGGCATTAAACCCCATTTACATCTACAATACAATCATGACCACATATTCAATGAAATTAATAAAGGGGTTCAAATAAGTAAGCCTACACTCCTAAAGAATGGACACCATGTTTATTTTTGCTAATTTCTCCCCACTCATGATCATACTGGTTGATGCAGGCTATTCTATGTACATGCCTTTGGGGTTGGATAGTCTTATTGTGGGAATGCAGACTAGTTTATATCGTATGTAAATCGCGGACTTGTCCAATTATGCAAGTTAGTTAATGTCACATTCCGCACCGAGTCCAATTATGCAAATTAGTTTACAATACATGTTATATTTAGATTCGCGGACGGATAATGAGTGTGTTAGCCGCCGCCCACGCTTATGTTATAGTGCAGGTGTTAGTATAGGGAAACATCGGAGAAGCACATTTGACATGGTCAAGTTTGGGTGTATTCTGTCACTGTTCCTGTGTTCAGACTTCCGAGGTTTCCGGGCCTGCTGTTTTGCCTTTGCCAGGGCGTGGCTTTGCAGCTAGTTTACCGTAAGTTTGTAGAATAGATAATTGAGTTTAATCATGTATTAGAGTGATTGTTAATGCATTATTTGAGGTGGATAAAGATGTTTGATAGAGGTAATTATGATAATTAAAATGCCTGTTTATGATGTTGACAGAAGTTTTGAGTAGGCGTTCATTTATCATATTACGCTGTTTAAATTCATAATGTTTCATAGAGAGATATGTGATAAATATGTTTATGCAACATTTTTATATCGACATATAATTATGAATTACGTATAGAGTGATTACAAAATTGATTGAAAGAGTAATTGTTGCAATTTTATATTTCGCGCACATGTGAGGTAGATGTGTTAGCTGACGCTGAGGGCGCGCGATGTAAACAAACTAAAAAATATGGCGGCGCCCACAGTTATCTCGTAGATGTGAGATGTTATTAGCTTTTTACACCTTAGATGAACGGTATGAAGTATATGATTGTTATTTTTCCGTAATGTTTATGTTAACCTTTTCCCCTTTAGAAGTAGACGATGTGGGAACTGAGATTTGTGTGTTTTAAAGGTTCAATACTTTTATACTGTTTGTTGTTACATTAACATTATTATAGGTGCCTGCATGCTGAGCAGATAGATGGCTGCTTGAGGGGCTGCTGGAGCCGTAGTTGTGTGCAGTCTGTGGGTCTGCATAGAACTTGGGTACGTTTATATAATTAAATGATGGCAGTTTGTTTAACAGACTTTGTGTAACTTTACTTAGTCTAATTATATATTTCAGAGTGCATGAATATGATCATGTGTGAGATATTGTGTTGAACTATTGCAAGATGAGTTATGTTTGCCTTGAAATAATCTATATATGATCATGTTCTGATTTTAAGAGACATTTATGTACTTGTTTATCAGCCTTATAGAGGTTTATTATAAATACTTACAGATGGATGTATTTCTTGTTTGCTTGATAAAGTATGATGCATTAATTGCCAGATTTATATTAATGTTTGAGATCATGACACAGTTGATTTCATGTCTAGATTTGATTATGTCATTCAAGTAAATGATTATAACATTTGATTTAATTGATTATAAAAGAGAATCAAGATGAAAATGGATTTGATTCTGAGATTAATTAGTAATTGCTTTATATATTTAATCAAGAGGATTACATTTCTGTTTAGTAATTACTGTTTCATTTTCATCAAGATTATAATCATGTTTTTGTACATTTATATTTGATTGAAATTCTATGACATGTTTTGTTTTTATTCTGCCAATTGCAGGGTTTTTGTCTTCTGCGAGAATCTCGACATTATGAGAGATACCGTGGCTGATGAATAAATAACCAGAGCAACCTAACAAACTTGTTACTGTGTGTCCTTCGGCCTCATCTAACGTACCACGACAAACTGGCGACGAGGATGGGATGACCGCAGACGATGACGACAGAAACCCCCTGGTCTCCACGAGGCAACCCACCGACGGCGCTGAGCTCGGACTAGACTGAAGGCTCTGCGAGGAACGACGGCGCTGGATGTGAACGGCGCAGAGAGGACTTCTTCAGCGAAGAGGACTTCTTCAGCGAACGACGGCGCGGAGCGGACTAGTCTGCAGGGTTCACGCCGATTACAGAACTTTTGCAGCAGACAGCTCGGGTAGATTGTCCGTGCTAGAAACCGAGCTATACTGATGACAGCTCGGATGGACGGTGTGCGCCGACAGCTCGGATAGACAACCGTGCTGGTGACCGAGCTCTTTGAAGACAGCTCGGATAGGTGTCCTACGAAGAACAGCTCGGAAAGATTATCCGTGCTGATGACCGAGCTTTGTTGATGACAGCTCGGGAATAGATGACCTGCACTAACGACAGCTCGGAAAGACTTCCGAACTGATTTCTGTCTAGAACTGTGAAGAACTCTAGAACTGAAGAACTGAATCAACTGTTATCAATCAGAGTATTGACTGGTTGTAAGTGTTCAGTAAGTTAGTGTTCAGTATCTTAGAGTAAGTTGTAACTTACCTTTTTTCCCCCAGTACATTTCTTTCAACAGCCTTTGTAACGATGGCCGAGGCAATGACGAAGATGTTAGAGACCCTTACCAATGTGATGCAGGGACTAAATGTACAGAAGGCTCCACCGCCATTTAAGTTGGGCAAGTTCAAGGGTTCGCCACAGGTGGTTGGAGATTTGTTGCTGCAGGAGTGGTTGGACAGTTTTGACTGCTATTGTCGCCACTACAACCTAGATGATGCAGCTAAGGCACAGTCTCTGGTAGATCATCTGGCAGGAGTGGCCAAGGAAGAAGTGCTGTGCAGAGAGGATAGTATCCTCAAGGATGCGGACCGGTTGGTTGCTGTGCTGCGGTCTTTGTTTGGCACATTAGATACCGTTCAGTCTTTAACGGCGGAATTCCACAGTAGGACGCAGCACCGTGGTGAGACGATGGCCGATTACAGCAGGGCACTGATGCGACTCTACGCCAGGATGGAGAAGGCTGCATTGAGTAGTGGAGAAAGGCAGGCTTTAGCACAGTTGAGAGATACATCCCTGAAAGAGAGATTTGTGACCGGCAGCAACCAGGCCTGGATGCAGCGGGAGCTGCGCAGGATGGAGTTGGCAGCCAAGGGAAAGACATTCCTTCAGATGAGGGAGGACGTGCTGGAATTCTTCCGAGGTCAGGAAGCAGAGGTGAAGACAGTTCCCATTAAAGAGGTGCACAGTATTCCTGATGTGCAGATGGTAACCACAACGAAAGCCGATGGTGACTTGAAGGGTGAGCTGAAATCCCTGAAGGAAGATGTGGCATCGCTCAGGAGGTGTGTGGAAGCATTGGTGGACAGCAAGATGAATGCTGGAAGATCTCCACAGAAGAGGAAATGCCGCTGCTTCAACTGTGGTAAGACGGGGCACATGAGGAATGAGTGTGAGGAGGAGACGCTGTGCTTCATCTGCAAAGGGCGAGGACACATTAGCCGAGAGTGTCCACAGAAGCAGCAGCCGAGTCCCCAGCCTCCTTCACCAACGACGGATTCACTTCAGCCTGGAGCCAGAAGAGGGACGATAGATATGCACCAAGTTCCATCAGATTTTGCTGAACGTTTTGTGGCACCTAGTCCGAGAGGGTCTGTACACATTGCTGGATTGGATATCGGATGCATTTTCGACACGGGAGCAGAGGCTTCAATTATCCCGGCATCGGTGTACCATGGCTGTTTGAAGGATAAGCTGGGTGGGGCTCGGCAGGAGACGGCAGGAGTGTTCCTCAACGTTGTAGGTGTTGGCGGCATTGAAGTGCCAATAGAAGGATTTATCGAGGTTCCAATCAAGATTAGAGGGCAGGCACTGCAAGGAGGATTCCTGGTAGCGGCTGATAGAGATTGCAGGAGCACAGCATCGGTGGAACCAATTCTGCTAGGATGCAACATCTTGCGAAAGTTGGAGGGGTTTGTGATGGATCTTGGTAACAGAACTGATGCACCCATGACCATGGAGAGCAACGGTTGTCTATTGCCAGTGAGAACAGGACGGTTACAGGTTTTCCCACATTGCACAGTTAGGAGAGTGATATGCAATATTGAGAGGAACAACATGAATCGAGGAGCAGAAGTCTTGGTAAGAGAGTTGGAGGATCTGAGTTCAGCACAGAGTACGGTTGAAGGTGGTCAACAGTTGAGGGGGGATGTTGAGATACACCTACCGCCTGATACGCATGTTGCTGAGGCTGTGGAGCGAAGAGAACTGTGTGATGTTGTGGTTGAGGGACCCAACTCATCGACGAGGAGAGTGGAGAGGATGTCTGCGGAGCCGGTAGAGATGGTTTCTTGTCTTCAGCCAGGTGTGGAGATGGAATGTTGGACTGAGGATCGAACATTTGATCTGGGGGAGAGCAGTGTGGTAGATGGACCCAAAGTTAGAGTTAAAAAGAGAGTGTTGCTGAAGAACAATGAAGGAGATTTGTTCGAGATTCGACCCGCCCTTGGAGGGATGGCCAAGTGGGTCAATCGGCGCAGACTAGTCGCAGATCCTCGGCAAGAGAATGATGGCCTTGATACGATTCTGCCTAACCCAGTGGTAGCGGAGCCTGAGCATGATGTGAACGTCGAAGATGACATTATGCGCAGAAGCAGCGATGAGGACGATGACGACGACGACGATGAGGGAGATCATGGGATCGGATATTTGTTGTCATGGAAGGACCAACGAGCAGTTGACCCAGCTGTTGACCCAGCTGTGACGGGGCTGAGGCGGTCATCCAGGACGAACAAAGGAGTAAATCCCAACCCTCAACGAGTGCCGACATCGGCGATCACGGGGTTACCCTCTTGAGGGGTGAGATTTTATGCATTTTGCATTCTAGGCAGCGAGGGCGTTTTTTGCATTTTTATGCATTCTGCATTTTATGCAGTGAGGGAGGTTTTTGCATTATAATGCATTTTGCGTTTAATGCAGTGAGAGGTTTTTTTGCATTTTTATGCATGTTGCATGTTATGCAATGAGGGAGGTTTTCTTAGCATTTCTGCATTTGATGCATTTTATGCAGCGAGGAAGGTTTTATGCATTTTGACTTTGTGTTGCATTCAGCATAAAATATGTGAAGTTTTTTGCATTTTTGGAGTGTCCAGCAGGAAATAAGCGGGGAAGATTTGCTGCATTTTCTTGGGTATAGTATAGAGTATGCATTATGGTACATGTGGAAGAAACTGCATATTCATGGTTTTCTTTGTTTTTGTTGGAAAAAAAAAAGAAAAGAGGGAAGAGAATAGGCTACAAATTAAATTGGTTAAGAAACTGGTATATGGAAAGATTTTTTAGAAGTTCCAAGTTTCATTAGTGGCACAGATAGAGTATAAAAAGTTTCACATTTTTTGATAAGGCAAGCTAGATGATGCTAGATACTGATTTGGATTTGCTTGTTATTATACAGGAAACCAGGTTTATATTTTGGTCGTTGGAGCCAGATTTGTAGGTAGTCATCTCATTTGATGATATTCATAGATGTGTGCATTTAAACTACACACATTTGTAGAAAGTGATTTTTTGGTCGATGTTGTATTTGTATATGTTATGACCAAGGATTACTAGTAGTTTTTGTAGAAAAAAGAAATAGTGTATAGGCTATAGGATTCTTTTTGTGTTACTGCAGAAATGGTCTTTTTGTATTACTGCAAAATGAACAGTGTGTGTTCTGTAGGATTTTTTTGAAAAATTGCAAGTTTTGTGGAATTAGTAACCTTTTAGAGGGGTTGTGATATGTTCCATAGTTAGATTTTAGAGCTTTCGGGACGAAAGCTATTTTAAGCGGGGAATATGTGGGAATGTAGACTAGTTTATATCGTATGTAAATCGCGGACTTGTCCAATTATGCAAGTTAGTTAATGTCACATTCCGCACCGAGTCCAATTATGCAAATTAGTTTACAATACATGTTATATTTAGATTCGCGGACGGATAATGAGTGTGTTAGCCGCCGCCCACGCTTATGTTATAGTGCAGGTGTTAGTATAGGGAAACATCGGAGAAGCACATTTGACATGGTCAAGTTTGGGTGTATTCTGTCACTGTTCCTGTGTTCAGACTTCCGAGGTTTCCGGGCCTGCTGTTTTGCCTTTGCCAGGGCGTGGCTTTGCAGCTAGTTTACCGTAAGTTTGTAGAATAGATAATTGAGTTTAATCATGTATTAGAGTGATTGTTAATGCATTATTTGAGGTGGATAAAGATGTTTGATAGAGGTAATTATGATAATTAAAATGCCTGTTTATGATGTTGACAGAAGTTTTGAGTAGGCGTTTATTTATCATATTACGCTGTTTAAATTCATAATGTTTCATAGAGAGATATGTGATAAATATGTTTATGCAACATTTTTATATCGACATATAATTATGAATTACGTATAGAGTGATTACAAAATTGATTGAAAGAGTAATTGTTGCAATTTTATATTTCGCGCACATGTGAGGTAGATGTGTTAGCTGACGCTGAGGGCGCGCGATGTAAACAAACTAAAAAATATGGCGGCGCCCACAGTTATCTCGTAGATGTGAGATGTTATTAGCTTTTTACACCTTAGATGAACGGTATGAAGTATATGATTGTTATTTTTCCGTGATGTTTATGTTAACCTTTTCCCCTTTAGAAGTAGACGATGTGGGAACTGAGATTTGTGTGTTTTAGAGGTTCAATACTTTTATACTGTTTGTTGTTACATTAACATTATTATAGGTGCCTGCATGCTGAGCAGATAGATGGCTGCTTGAGGGGCTGCTGGAGCCGTAGTTGTGTGCAGTCTGTGGGTCTGCATAGACCTTGGGTACGTTTATATAATTAAATGATGGCAGTTTGTTTAACAGACTTCGTGTAACTTTACTTAGTCTAATTATATATTTCAGAGTGCATGAATATGATCATGTGTGAGATATTGTGTTGAACTATTGCAAGATGAGTTATGTTTGCCTTGAAATAATCTATATATGATCATGTTCTGATTTTAAGAGACATTTATGTACTTGTTTATCAGCCTTATAGAGGTTTATTATAAATACTTACAGATGGATGTATTTCTTGTTTGCTTGATAAAGTATGATGCATTAATTGCCAGATTTATATTAATGTTTGAGATCATGACACAGTTGATTTCATGTCTAGATTTGATTATGTCATTCAAGTAAATGATTATAACATTTGATTTAATTGATTATAAAAGAGAATCAAGATGAAAATGGATTTGATTCTGAGATTAATTAGTAATTGCTTTATATATTTAATCAAGAGGATTACATTTCTGTTTAGTAATTACTGTTTCATTTTCATCAAGATTATAATCATGTTTTTGTACATTTATATTTGATTGAAATTCTATGACATGTTTTGTTTTTATTCTGCCAATTGCAGGGTTTTTGTCTTCTGCGAGAATCTCGACATTATGAGAGATACCGTGGCTGATGAATAAATAACCAGAGCAACCTAACAAACTTGTTACTGTGTGTCCTTCGGCCTCATCTAACGTACCACGACATTATAGTTATACCCCCCCCCCCCCCCCTAAAAAAAAAAATGCAATTTGCACATGATTTGAATTGACTTTTTTGTTTGTTTTGCAAACCAGATCTAATTTAATAAACCTGGTCAAACGTACCCCAAATAAGGGCTTAAGTCTAAGACCTATCTAAATAGGGCCTACCCTAGCCTGCCTAGGCTACGTCTAAGCTAGACATTTCTTTTTTTAACTTGACCAACAAAAACAGGTATCAAATTCAAGCGAGTAAAAAGGTCCAATAGTCAATACAAGACTCAAAGTTTGAGGTGAAATCTCCAAGAACAAGACTAATGTGACATGATTTGGGTTGAAATTGATAAACTGGATCTCCTTCAATAATCATTGATACAAAGTAGGCCATACATTATATAAGGTAAAAATAAAACCACCGCTTTCGTATAAAGACCGAGACGCGGGACCGAGACTGACTGCATGAAGATGAGCTAGCGTCGAGTCAGAGCCGGAGCAGAAGCCCGGTGAATGAGCGGCAGACGCCTAGCCTCGCCTGCCGCCGACCCGACCGGCGTAGCTCATTCTCAGACACCGTATCGCGAAGTCACTTGCCGGTCACTATCGTATACAAATTTACAATGTCAATGCCAATGGGCAAGAGTAAGTCGCAAATTTGTTTTAAATAAAGCACATTAATGTGCTTAATCGGCAGAGTCGCCACAGAGTCTAGTTCTAGTTTAAATGATGTTATACGCTAACGTCAGTTAATTATCCTAAGTCTAAGACAGGAATAAATAGTATACAAATACAATTCCTGCATTCTGAGAATGCTCGTTGTTGTCGTCTGCTTAATAATTATCTCGATACGTCATCCTCACTCACAAACCGTTTTTGTACACACAGTTTTGCCGACAAAAATTGTTATACTATCATGAAAATGCCGATGCGGTTTATTTTAATAAGACTATGATTGGAATGAGCGATTTTGTAAAAAATTCCCATATTCATGAAATGTCAAACAAAATTATATATTTAGTGTCAATCTGTACAAAATAGGACTTCTGGTCTATTTATCAAATCTACAATCTACCGAAAAACGTTACTGTCAACCGGGGCGCCCTTCGAAATGGTCACAAAAAATAATTCGCGATTTCTCATAGACTGCGTGTATAACAAAATACAAGTTGTCCTTCCTGAAGGCAACACGGTCTCGTGTTTACGGCCCTCAACGTTCGTTGATTATTATTATTATTTATTATGATGTAGTTTATACATGCTTAACCGGGGACCATTGGGCAAGTGGTTAATTCATTTGTTCACATGATACGTTAAATGTGTAGTCTTGTTACTATTGTTCTTAACCCTTTGCTTGCAACATATTTCGGATATAGACTCGTTTGTTGTAAATTGTTGCTTTTTAAATATCTACACCAGTTTCAGTCATTCAAACAAAATAATAATAATAACGATACAATTTCTATTATGTCTCTATAATATGTGCACCTCGAATGGTCCGGAATGTAATGACGTGATAATGACTTACCATGTCTGGTGCTACAAACATGTAGCCTAGTAGTGTATGTGCACTCCTCTGCTTGTCTATATGCAACGATGTCATGTCATGTAAGACATTCGTCTTCACCAGCTCTGCTGCATCTCTGTCATGGCACTCAAAGGCTACATCCACGATGAAATCATTTTCACGTGTATCGAAATTCCTACCGTGTTCACTCATCCTAGTCATGATATCCATCCCAACCTCTTTGCTCAGTGCTGTACCAAAGTACAGGAGATACATGAACTTTTCTTTGTTAGGGAGTATTACCTCTTTAATCAATCTGATGTATTCAGTACGATTTGAGTGATACAACGCAGCAAGGTGCATTCCCGCCATGTATTCTTGGAATAACTTATGCGGGAAAAACACCTTGATTTGAAGTCTTGGTTGGTAAAAACCTTGGATCTGAGCTTTTGGAAGTACTCGTTTTTCCTGGGACAATACTCCAATGCCAAACGCTGTTTCCAAGGCAGGTTGGCAATCTTCAAAAACCTTATAGTCAAAAACTAGATCATTTTCGAGCAGACCTTTGAATGCTATTTTGCTGATCATTACAAGATGGTCATTTATTTCCCCGGAAAGTCTCTCCAACGAATGGTCAAGGAAATTTGGTATTTTCTTTTGGGCATAGTGTTCTATGAGGTAATGAATAATTTCTTTGAACAACTGGGAAAATGTTTGCATCTTTCTAACGATCTCACGCCTCTCAACTGTGGCATCTTTCCACATTAGACAGAGCATAGCAACATAGATGGGGTAAGGAGCCATGTGATCTGCGATGACATCGTTTTCTTGCATAAACTGAATCAAATCTGTAGCACTAGATTCATCATCTTTGAAATGTTTAATTACATATTCTGACATGTTTTCTTTGGTGAAGCCTTGTACTCGAATAAAGAAATAAATCTTGCTCAGGTTTTCATCATAACGGATTTGTTTAGCCTTCCAAGGTCGTGTCGTAGTGAGAACAGTACATAACTTTAATTTCTGTGATGCAATAATTTTAAGTATGTCATGTACGTGTAAAATGGGTCCATCGGGAACGTTTCTAGGGAATTCATCAAAGCCATCTAACACGATGAATACCTTGTCTGGATTTCCTTGGATGTAGGCATCCAGCTGATCATCTCTGACCGGGTTAGTGTCAGACAGATAAGCTTTTGCGATTTCACCGAGTGTGTAATCACCAGCTTCGCGGAGTGGTATGACAAGCATTACAGTGAAATTACTAAAATGAGATCCGCTGATCCATTCGTAAGCCACCCTAGCACATAGCGTTGTTTTACCAGACCCTGCCTCTCCAACAACCAGGAATCGCTTGACAGGAACGTCGTTGACCTTCAGGCTCGTGACGTCATATATAGTCAACGGACGCTCACCCCTGCCATGATGTGCCATCAGCGTCAGGTTTGTGTAAATATCTGGTAAACTAACCAAGGAATCTGGATCTAACGGATCAAGTCTGATTTGACACATATTAACAGCAAGGAAATCTTTGAGCTCCTTTGTGCATCGTAACAAAAGTTCTTCTGATAAGGGTGGTTCCTGCTCACGGGATCCAGATGGCAGGCCTAAACAGGAAATGAAAACAGCATACTAGAATGGATATGTATTTCATACACCATAAAGAAATATACTTACCAAATAATTACCGTACTTAGCGGCATACATTACGTACATATGCACGTTTCATAGGCGTCGATTCTTCTCGCTATTGGGGGATGATACGTCATTGCGAATTACTTCAGCGAGGGAGCGAAGCGACCAACTCAGCCGCATGCCCAGGATATGATGTATAAGCTTTGGGATTTCAGTAACCATAACTAAAGATGTTGTGCATAATTAAGTAAATAGTAAGCTATTAAATAGCAAATTATATATTTTAGCTCAATTTTAGTGGGTATAGCGAGATATCCTGAATATTTTAGTACAGTTGACTGGGGGTACATGGGGCGCAGCACCTGGAAGGTGTTGGATTTGGGCCGTTTTTCACTCTCAAGATGTGCTGTTGAAACACTATTGAATCAACTTTCAAATAATATATATAATATATTAGAGGTAGTGATTTATCTTAATGTTGATGTTATTTCATATTTCTAGGTCATCCCTCCACTTCAAATATTGGAGAGGGGGGGGGGGGGGGGGGGTATATCCCCCACCCCCCGTGATCGACGCCTATCCCACATTCTAAAATGGTGGCATTTAAAGACATTAAGATGGAGGGAATGACATATATTGGGGAACAAATAGAATTTTGCTGAAGTTAAGTGGGTACTTGCCCATACATCCGTTTATGAACAATCATCTCCCGGGTATCGGTCAAAAATGTCAGACGGAAAAAAATGTCAGAGGAAACATATCAGTGGGGAAAAACGTCAAGATGTAAAGTTTACATCTTGTCATTTTTCTCCACTGATATGTTTCCTCTGATATTTTTTAACATGAGAATGAACAAAAAAAGGGTTTCCATGGGATTTTTAACAAAGAGTTCACGTTTATATAGGTTTTCCCGCTCAATTTCGCGATTGTGTCAATCGAATTGATAATAGGAGCAAACGAATTCGCGCGATTTGCCATCGCCGTACCAAAGCAGCATTCGAATTCGTAAATAGTCGTTCAAAATCACGTAGGAGCAAGTGAATTTGCACAAAGTGCATACCTTTTCATCAATGGTCATTCGAATTCGCGAAAGGACGTTGACAGCTGGCTACACATTCGCGAATTCGAATGCCCATAAATGAACTTCTGTGTCTATTCACGAAAGCGTGTGCGTATGCATGAATTCGCATGCACTTATTCGGAATTTGGAAGACCGATACCAACGATTACGCGGCAACGCGCGAATTCGAATGACCCTAAATTAATTCGATTGAAAAAAGTGCAAAATTGAGCGGGAAAACCTATATTATATTTTTACCTCTGACATTTTTCCTCTATCATTTTTATCTCTGACAATATTTCCTCTGAAAAAATGTTCCACTGATATTTGTATACATTATGTGTTCATCTGCTTCCTTTTCTAGGTTTACCTTTACATGTACTTCCCATGGGACACGACCATGCATGGATAACGGTGGGAGAGTTAACTGGTATAAAGATGTTTGTAATCTGGTACAATAATCACCCTAATTACAATGTCAGGAGGATAGTTGCACTATTTTGACCATTTTATTCAAAATGTTTTTCTGCTTCCCTTGTTTGGTTTACTTTAACATGTTTACCAGTGGCAATGAGGATGTGAGGACATGGATATGTATGACCGCCAGTAGGCATAGTTTATGGTTCTAATGTATATAATCATCCTGGAAACAAAGTCAATATGAATTTTGAACTGTATTACAAACTATCACTTTTTAATAAATCTGCTTTTGTTTTTAACAGAGCTTACTTACCCGAGGATATGATGATGCCTGGTATATAGATATTTATTCAAATATTATATTTGGTGTATATTTACGCTGAATCTAGATTCTACGGATTCAGTTTTACCCTAAGAATAAGGTCAAGATTATACTTGCACCTGATTATGAACACTTACCTCCAGATAGATGTTTCTCTGCTATCCTAATGAGCTCTGCCTCTACCAGTGCGTCCCTGAGGATAGACGTCTCCTCAGCCGCCGTCACGTTGACATGCCAATCCCGTAGCATCTGCAGCGTTCCATCACTAGTCACGCGATGGAACCGCATGTTGGTTTTGATGTAGTTCGTTATCGCTCCCTGCTGGAATCCTAGTGCTCTCCCCAATGCTTCAATATGTGTTTTGTCCACGACTTCTTGAGCCACGGCACGCAGGGTGGCATCAAAACTAAAGCAACAATGAAACGTGAAACCAACACACAACATCACACACAAAGAAGTGCTATATATTACTACTTGAACAGATTTATAATTTACCTCACTGCCACGATATTTGAAAGCATTGTATAGCTACAGTCAAGTTAGTTCACCGCAAGCTTTAAGCAACACACTATACATTTTATGTGCAATATACGGTAGCTCAAATCTACATCGCACTATGCATTTAATGTCATGAATTTCATAAACGTGTTCATTGTTACGCAAAATTGTCTTAATGACGGCCTGTCTTCAGCAGCTAACCTGCCACTAGTAGCCGACACGGTTGATTCCCTGCAGAGGCAACCGTGTTATGGAACATGTCTGAATAGGGCACCTGTCTACAGTTGCAACTATTCTTGTTTACACGTAGTACATTAAATGACACATTCAGAACGTTCGATATTATGCAGCTCAAGCCGCATCCAGGTAGATAAGGAACAGTTGTTAGCTAAACTACCTACCCAGTTTAACAAGCCAAGCAAACTAAAGGTGTGTATTGTATTCCCCGAGTAAAAAACATTATTCAATTATGGATTTTGTAATACAACTCACGAACTGACAATAATAAAAGACCCAGCTCCCCGGGGTTCACTCTTATACAAAAGTGATAACCTATCCGCGTCCATCACCCTCTGAATGGACCCTTAATGGCGTATTGCACCATCGTAAGTTTGCACCAGATAATGGTGTAATGCTTTGAAAATCTACCCTTAATTGCGAACATTGCACCTGAGAAGGTACTCTTTTGGTTTTTCGATAAGAGCTGAAAAACCTAATTAATACTTGAACAGTTTGGGGCAAATGCCAAAAATAACATTGTTGGCCAAACTAATTGATAAGAATCATTTAAATATTATGACAAAGGGGTTGTGTGGAAATAATCCGAATCTTGGTATCGTTAAAATTTAGAAATATAATTTGAAATGTTTATTGATGCCGCTGACATTGGGCCTAAATTCACCACGTTCGGCCCGTCTACGCCGGCGTAGCTATACGCTTGTTCGCGTGCGGAGCACACCTGGTACAGCATTTGCCATAGGCATTGCCCGCAATCGCGAACATGAGGTTTAATTATGTCAATGCATTGACAATTCATAATTCGAAAATTGTTTTGCTCAAATATACAATATTAACCCAGTTTGTGTACAAAGCTTTACATTAACAGACAAGTTATGACATTTCAACTTCTTTCACATGATTGGTGAAAAAAAGCGTATTTTGTTCATGTTTTTTTTTTTTTTTTTTTTTTTGGGGGGGGGGGGGGGGGCGTTTCCCCAGTACTGTCATTCGTCTTTAATGGCACACAATTTACCTGAAAAGGTACCTTTTTGTGATTTTTTTTCGATGAGTGATTAAACCACTTTTTAAAGTAAAATTATACCCTCTCGACGCCTTTTTTTATGTTGGACGCGGGTTTTCAGCCAGTCATGTTGGGAGTGACCCCCACCCCCACACACCCTTACCCCGGGCCTAGCTCTCGCTATTTCAAAATACATATTTGTGATTTATCTTGCCAGCTGTAAAGTATAAACTTTTTTTTGGTTATTTAAAAGAAAGTAAGTGGTATTTACTCATTAGGTCCAGGGTTAGTTTCTATGTCTCCCGCCCTCGTGAGGTGAAGTTTAGAGATGAATAGTTTCCAAAGACGTTTACACCTATTCTTGATAGATGTGTGCTTGTCAGCATGCGACTTCCGAGGGGTAGCCTTCTCCTTGAAATAAATAAGGGAAAGGTACATTGGTTTAGTGCTAGGAAATTGTATTGCAGTATATACAAATATTTATTGTTTATTCAATGATTGCTTATGAACAGTGCTTTTACCTCTTTGTCATAATCTACATAAGACATACCAGTATCACAACTGTTTTTGAAATCCACTACGTTTTCATCGAGGAAATAGATATCTTTATAAATGAACGATCCGTGTATTTTGTTTCTATTGATGTGACCCACACTGTTTCGAGTAGAAAACCAGCAAGTTGTAAGTCCTACATGTTTGTATGTCATTGTATTTATAGAGCGTAAACTATAATATACATTGTCATTGACCGTTTTTAATAATTGTCAATGAAATCATGTAGTGTAAAGAAACATTGAAAACATTTTGTTATAAACTATTCAAATGTTTAACTATGATGATCTGTCATAACACCAGTCATCTCGAGTTTGAAGCGATGTTCATCTCATTTGGAATACTTTGGAATATTCAATCCACACATTATGTGTGCATATCCACTTCCTAAGGAGCACTATAGTCATGCTACCTGCTCAATGTATATACACGTGATCAATAACCCACATCCCTCTTTTGCTAACGTTGCCTTTGACCAGTGCCGTACCTTTTCAGTTGTTGATGTAAGACGTCGGAGATGGTCCCTACATCGATGAAATACGCTTTGAGAATAACCGGTCTTTGTAGTCCCATTCTCAGGTCTTGATATTCCGCCACCATCAATTCGGGTTTTTCGTTGAATTGGTCCTGTTTCCATGATGTGTGCATGTCTGTTGGTCTGAGTTGACGAGTTGGATGAAGTTCCGGATTGGTCCCTGCTGGTCATGTGTGTGATGTCTACAAGTCCGTTGTCTTCAACACCTGCAAGTTGGTTTCGTGCTTGGTCTCTTAACCATGTTGACAGGATTTCCTTAACTTTTACTGATAACTTATCGCGAGTATCTTCTCCTTTCATCGGTGGTCTAACTCCTGTTCGCCTTTTCGTCTTGTATTTCTTAAGTAGAGCCTTTACTTTAGACTTTTTCTTTTTGATTAGTCTCGACAACATCCATTGTCTTTTTCTCTTCTCTCTTTCCTGCCATTTCTTCCCTTTTCTCTTCTTCTCATTCTCACTGGTTATCTTCCTCGTCTTCGTTGTTTGGCAGCCACACGTATCAATATTGGCTGAAGGTGTTTGGATGAATCCCCCAATCCTGACCCTCCAGTCACACAGAGAGACAGGCATGGTGGTGCTGATCAGGTCACGCCTTCAGCTGCTTCTCCCTGTTAATCTACCACCGACCTGTAGAGAAAAAACAAAAAATATATATATTTTATGAACGTTGTTTGGTATTATAGTAGACACCAACACATGCTGTAGTCTTCTACAGTAACCTTTTCTGAATCCACCAAACTCACTTGCTTCTCTAGTGGTTCTTTCATTCCTGGTTGCATTCCTGTTACTAATAGAAGTATGACACCAAATACTTATTCCAAACTGTTTGACTTATCATTGATATATTTTGTAATTATTGAATGTGAAAGAAACACATCTAGGGAATACATCTGTCCTTGTCTGAAAATGTATGACAATACTTTAGCTAATATCAATTAAGTTTCAATCATTATATATAACCGCCATACTCACATATATTACTCGCATGCATAACAGTACTTAACATGGAATGTTCACATATCACTCAGTGGAAATTCTCGATCGCAAAAATATACAATTTATTACCCATATTTCAGTATTCTATTTTTCATACTTCAGTATAATTACCAAATCTCTTTAACAAAATTACGATCTCGAATGCTCCAGATTAGTTCCTAGCCATGTTAATTTTGTAAAACCAAATTGGTAATAAGACACTCACCAACATCCTAACTATCACTCTATCAAAGCAAACAAAAAGATGGTTTACGACATCGATTGTTGCTCAAATAATAAAACCAGTTTTATCTATCATTTAAATCGCACAAAATAGTGGTTTGAAAAGCCCGTTGGTGTAGATCTATGTACGTATGAATTTGAATTTCGTTTTGGCTGGTGCATCAATAAGGGACCTTTTTGGAAGAGGCTTCCAGAATCAATTGTGTACGTTTGTTTATATTGATAGGTCATGTTTAATGATCGGACGATATTGTGAATAGTGACACGAGTTATTCCATGTGAGAGAACTAGATCCTTATTAATCATAAACCATCATCTGATATATACATACATTTTATCATAACTGTCCATGTTTACTGTTTACTATCAATCTATCAAAGCAAACAAAAATATTGTTTACGACATCATAAAGTGTTAAATATATTACTCATTGCGGATATATCGCTAGTGATAATCGTTTGTCTCGCAATGTATGGTCAACAAGGGATCAAGAAGATCACGACGTTTCGTGCGCCGCTGCAACACTTCGTCAGGTGTGATATAGTATAATGTAAGCAAGCGTATTTATACTCTACGGGCGGCTCCAAAATACACTATCTCGCAAAAGCGAGTATGTTCCTAATTGGTCAATAACGGACAAGGCCTATTGGCCGACGCACACGGGTGCTCAACAACTCAACGGGCCGCTGGCTCTGCTCGACTACTCGGCGTGAACAATAGCGTGCTCAATTAATCAACGGGCCGCTGGCTCGGCTGGCATCAACCGGTGTAGGCCTGCCGGTCAAGGGGTGTCATGGCGGCGTATCGTACGCATCCAAAACTCGGGGATATCGATCCCGTTGTCTCAGTTGAAATTATTGGGATTGAGACGGATATTGATAGCTTCTTTAAAAGGACAGTCCCTCTTTTACAAAACGTCTGAACAGTTTCCAGTTGACGGATGGGGATGAATGAGACACACACACAAAAAAATCAGATCGAACAGCCCTATAATTTGGATTCTACGAATGAAAAACGAATGCGTCCCTCCATCAGACTATATATCGGTCAATAAAAGAGTTTAACTGATTTAGCATAATATTACAAAGTTTGTATTTATTTTTGTAAAGGTATTGTGAAGCAGACATGTGTAAATGAATGTCACAGAAAAAAAATCTCAAAAATGAAGAATATGTAATTACATGTAGTCAGTTTAAGCGAGGTTTGGTTATTTTGCCCAGTGTGCGGTCAGGCTATTCTTACTTGTGCTCGGGTCACGTAGCTAGCGCGGGTCACGGAGGGGTCACGCATAGCGTTCACTAGTGGACTGGTACAGTGACATCATTTTTTGAAGCAGTGCGCATGCGCATCTACGTGCCCGTCGTTCGTACCAGATATCTAATACGTGTACACCCCTGTTTTGCCGTCGGTCTAGATCTGTGACGACAAGCACTATTTGGCTACTAAAAACAACGTCATATATAGCTGTATATTTCTTGTTTCTCTGATGTGGTCTCTGTAAACAGGTTAACTGAACTATATGATTTAAATTAACTTGTCTATAAAGGTTACCTGTTTATAGCGTCCACTCTTCTTGTCTGCATTGGGTGGTCACTACACAGGTTTTACTATATCTCATTTTAATTCTATGGAGTCTGTCAATAATAAGTCACCTGATTATAGCGCCCACTTCCATGCATTGTTTCATTTGGATTTTCACTATACACAGGTTTGACAGTACACTGTGTTATGAAATTTGTCTATAAAGGTCACCTGTTTATAGCGACCACATGTCTTGTTGCACTTGGGTGGTCACCATACAAAGTTTACTGTTTATGATTTTATGGAACAGGTCTATAAAGGGCACCTGTTTATTGTGGCAAATGTTCTTATTTTCCTTTGGTGGTCGTTATACACAGGTTTGACTGTAAACAATATGTTGGCACCTGTCTATAAAGGTCACTTGCAATTAAGTGTCAATTGTGTTGTTTCCATTGAGTGGTCACTATACAGAGGTTTGTCTTAATAAGATTTTATAGAACCTGTCTATAAAGGTCACCTGTTTAGAGCGGCTATTTTTTTTCTTCATTCCATCTGGTGGTCATTACACACAGGTTTGACTGTAAACAATATGTTGGCACCTGTCTATAAAGGTCACTTGCAATTAAGTGTCAATTGTATTGTATCCATTGAGTGGTCACTATACAGAGGTTTGTCTTAATAAGATTTTATAGAACCTGTCTATAAAGGTCACCTGTTTAGAGCGGCCATTTTTTTCTTCATTCCATCTGGTGGTCATTACACACAGGTTTGACTGTAAACGATATTTCGAAACCTGTCTACAAAGGTCACCTGATTATAGCGGCCAATTTTCTTGTTTTTCATTGGTGGTCATACACAGGTTTGACTGTAAACAATATTTCGGAACCTGTCTATAAAGGTCACCTGATAATAGCTGCCAATTTTCTTGTTTTCATTTGGTGGTCTTTACACACAGGTTTGACTGTAAACGGTATTTTTGAACTGTCTGCAATGGACACCAGTTTATAGCTGCCAATTATTCATATCCCTTTGGTGGTCATTATACACAGGTTTGACTGTATGTTGGCACCTGTCTATAAAGGTCACTTGCAATCAAGTGTCAATTGTATTGTTTCAATTGAGTGGTCACTATACAGAGGTTTGTCTTAATAAGATTGTATAGAACCTGTCTATAAAGGTCACCTGTTAAGAGCGGCCATTTTTCTTCTTTCAATCTGGTGGTCACTATGCACAGGTTTTACTGTATTGGATATCAAAACCCTTTTTTTACAAAACTAATCTTCTATTCTCTGCAAACTTCGTACGAACAATGGATGGCGTAACTATCCCGAGACTTGAACGCGCGTCGTCGTATGAAATCGAAAAGGTAAATAGCAACAGTCAACGTGCCTAGTCAACTCAATGTGGTACTTCACTGGGACGACAGGTCAACGGTCCTCGTATCAGCGATCGAAAACTCCCTAGTTTTAGGTCTATAACTCCACGAAAAAGAGATTTCAAGCCCTAATTTGTTCGGCATGCTATTAAATGACATTTTCTTTCAATTAAGACAATAACCTCGCAACTTTTGAAATTTGGCTTGCAAAAGAGGGAATGTCCCTTTAACCCTCCGTGTGTACCAATGCCGTTCTTGGGTAAGGCACTGAACCCCGTCCCAGTCTGGCTGATGCTGGTTATCCCAAGCATGTTCGTGTGCGTCGGCCAATAGGCCTTGTCCGTTATTGACCAATTAGGAACATACTCGCTTTTGCGAGATAGTGTATTTTGGAGCCGCCCGTAGAGTATAAATACGCTTGCTTACATTATACTATATCACACCTGACGAAGTGTTGCAGCGGCGCACGAAACATCGTGATCTTCTTGATCCCTTGTTGACAATACATTGCGAGACAAACGAATATCACTAGCGATATTATTTCCGATCATAAAGTGTTGTTCAGAATAATTTGTGTAAAATGTGATGGATGATTCGTTTGTCTATATTGATAGGTTAGGTTTAATGATCGGACGATAATATAAATAGTGACTCATTTCTTCCACGAGAGAGAGAGAGAGAGCTAGATCCGTACAACCATAATCCACCGTCTGATATATTTATCCATTTGTCCAACTGCCCATGTTAACTGTTCACTCTTAACTGCATGTTTACTGTTCTATTTGATTTCCTCTGTAGAGCAATTACATACATGATGCATTGCCATTGTTTTATTTTTGAAATTGCATGTTGCGACTATCAGCATTGTTACTTTTATCATGGTATTATTTTACATTATTTGATTTAAACGCAGAATAACTCTCCCTCTCCCCTTTCCATTACTCTATGCTTATCTCAGACATGCCATTTCACCCTCTCGTCAGTTCTTGTTTACAGCTCTAAATCTAAGTGCATTACCATAAAAAACACTGATATCCAAATAAGCTAAAATCATATAATACGGTAAAAACAGTATGCGAAGCATTTTGATCAATGCGAAAAAGGTGATGTACATACTGTACATGATGTTCAATACTAGCACACTATCATTCGATCCCGGTGTTTTATATACACCGCCTAGCCCTTCATAATATGTGTTAATGGTTTATTTTCTGCAGGAGCCTTGTGCGCACATTGTTATTACTATAACCGTACTATCATTAAATCTTTGCTTTGTTATAATTGCCAGACAATACGGGAAAGCATCAGACTTGAAAGAAATAATTGAAGGCTATAATTCGACTGACAAGTTTAGCATGTATTTATTACCGACTAGTCAATATTTCGTGAAGTTTGCAGCCCCCTGCCCCGGTTGTTACGATTAGCTGGTGATGATTATTTTTACTGATTGTAAAGTTTAGATATACCAGCTATCGATAAAAACACATGTAGACTGTGTAAACACACATATCACCATACTTATCTGACCTTCTGTAACCCGACGCTTTCAAGTGGAATCTGGGTAACCCCAGGGAGCTGGTATGTGCGTAGCTCTAATATATATTTGCATATGAGTCAGCACAAAGCCATATTTAAAGACACGAAATAACAAAGGGATTTAGTAACTTTTGTTGACAAGTGAAGAAAGTGTTGAATGGTTGATACAATGTATATTATTATATGATATGTCCACTGGGTATTGTGTGAAGGTCAAGTTAAATGGACGTTATATGGCCGAGTATTGAGAAAAAAATGCAAAGTGATATTCAGGTACTCATTGCACTGACTTTGTACTCGTTTACGACTATCCAGTGGATAGTTTAACATCTGAACATTTCAGTCGTAAATATATTTTTTAACAAAACGGACATTCGAAAAACCGAAACCTGTCTTATACTTCTTTTGTTACTACGAATACGACAAGGTAGGAGGGCACCGCTAGAATTGCAATTGGAGCTTGAGGATTCGGACAACCCTAGATCCCTTTATTACAGATGCCTAAAATAACAATTGTAAATATTTAACAAAAATACACTTATATAAACATTTGCAACGAGGTCCCGATTAAAACAATATGTCAGGGATGTACGTAAACAAACATAAACAAAACACAAGTAGAGTGGTGTTCATGTCAGACATGGAGGCCACACAATATCTTACAACCGAATTACCAAGAAAATCGGCTGACATCGTGTGTAGCCTTGCACTGATTGCTTGACGATCGGCCCGCCATTAGGGCATCTGGCGAGAGTCCAAGGGGTGGAGCTGTCCCAATTGAGTCCTATGTAACTATCAAAGCAAGTGTGCTAACAAGGGAGTTAAAATTTACGCAATAACATTGTATGGGAACTTTGATCTGTACCTGATGAACTTGGGTACTATTAGCGTCAGGAGTATACAACCCAGATAACAATGCTACGTTGGCCCAACGTAGTCTATAGTCGGCACCGTCGCGGTTGGCAAAACAACGTTAAGCCAACGTTGGCCTAAGGTAAATTTACAACCACATTGTTGCAGTCGGCGAGCTGACGTTAAAACGACGTTAAGCCAACGTCGTATGTTGACTGTTGGCAAACTGATTGGCAAATGTACGTTGAAACAACGTTGGGTGATAGTTGGACGAAAAATCATATTTCTATGGTCGAAAACAAACGTTGGGCCAACGTTTCGCCTACTACGACATTGTGTCGATGAGTGGCGTTGGATATTGGTTGGCTAGTTGACGTCGTTCTAACGTTTGGCAAACAACCAAATTTCGACGGGAGGCAAGCCAACGTTATACCAACGTTTCTTCACTACGACATTGTGTCAATGACTTGCGTTGGATATTGGTTGGCTTGTCAACGTCAGACCAACGTTAAATACACAACCACATTTCGACGGTAGGATAGTCAACGTGGGGCCAACGTTTCGCCGACTACAACATTCGGTCAATGAGTGGCGTTAGATATTGGTTGGCTAGTTGACGTCAAACCAACGTTTGACAAACAACCACATTACGACGGTAGACAAGCCAACGTTAGGCCAACGTTTCGCCTACTACAACATTCGGTCAATGAGCGACGTTGGATATTGGTTGGCTAGTTGACGTCAAACCAACCTTTAACAAACAACCACATTTTGACGGAGGGCAAGCCAACGTTAGGCCAATGTTTCGCCTACTACAACATTCGGTCAATGAGCGACGTTGGATATTGGATGGCTAGCTGACGTCAAACCAACCTTTAACAAACAACCACATTTCGACGGTGTGCAAGCCAACGTTAGGCCAACGTTTCGCCTACTACCACATTCGGTCAATGAGCGACGTTGGATATTGGTTGGCTAGCTGACGTCAAACCAACCTTTAACAAACAACCACATTTCGACGGTGGGCAAGCCAACGTTAGGCCAACGTTTCGCCTACTACAACATTCGGTCAATGGGCGACGTTGGATATTGGTTGGCTAGTTGACGTCAAACAACCTATAACAAACAACCACATTTCGACGGTAGGCAAGGCAACATTAGACCAACGTTTCGCCTACTACAACATTCGGTCAATAAGCGACGTTGGATATTGGTTGGCTAGTTGACGTCAAACCAACCTTTAACAAACAACCACATTTTGACGGTGGGCAAGCCAACGTTAGGCCAACGTTTCGCCTACTACAACATTCGGTCAATGAGCGACGTTGGATATTGGTTGTCACAGTAGACTTGAGCCCAGACTAGTTTGTTTAGTTTATGTGGGCAAGTACCCAGCACGTGCAGAGCGGATGATGGTTTGTAATTGTATTATTCCGTGTATCGCTCCAGTAGGTAGCGCTTGTTCAACTTGTGCGTGTTTTATTGATTGCCCGGCATAGCAGCGAGTTCGGTTATTAGTTGTGGGGGATAGCGCGATTGCGTGTCGCATTGTGATTGGTGCGCACGATCGGACACGGGGCTGTGATTTGCGTATGAATTAGCGCCGCGCCTAGTAACGGGACGCTGGGGTCGTTACCGCGTTTTAGGGCCAATTAGAGTTGCGCGCTGTAGTCACATGATAGCAGGGGTGATCGGTGATTGGGCGAATTGTGGTACACTCCACAGTCTGTGATTGGGTGAACGGGATGTGTACACTGGTGAATGTGGTGATCGGGGTATGAGAGTTGAGGCGGATTTGAGAGACAGCAGAAGCCACTAAGATCTGAATGAGAGCAGACCTGTTTAGCCACCAATTGGAGGCGTGTCTAGAGACGCGGGAAGTTCGGGGCGAACGAGTACTTTGCTGAGAGAGCGAGTGTTTTCCCCGTAATTTAACTGCCAAGATATCGGGCTGTAATAGCAGATTGTGCAGACGACCGTGGCATTTAGAGACGGATTCCTCCGGGATGGCAAGCATCGGTGGTCAGCTTCGCATAGGCTTCGCAAACGACAGATAGCTCCGCATACGCTCAGGCGGAATTTGGGCTCCAGACACCAGACACTGAGACACTGGCTGGACACCGACAGACGAGGGCAACAGCGTCACCCCGGGAAGCGTTAACGACGACGGCAGATCTTCGAGCGAGACGACCACGTGGGTCTTCGCGAGCACGTCTCCGCGCGCGCTACGGACGGGCACCGACATCGAACTGGGTTCGACAAGCACGGTAGCGTGGGACACTCTTCCGCGGGTAAACCGGTATCGCGATAAAACACTGGCTGATAGCCTGAACTCTTGAACATTATTAATATCCGCAGCTAGCTGAACATTTGATTACTTTCTACTTGACCAGCAATTATTGTACTTTATTGTAATTAAAATTCTCAATTATTTGTCAATACTTGTGTACGTTGCGCTTGATTTATTCGTACTGTGGTATGCCGCAAACCTTTTGACAATTTTTGGCGACCACGAAGGGACCTTCCTTAAGGGTTTGTAGCTGTTCAAATAATTTGGACAATTTTAACGATTTGCATGTGTATGTATAATTATTGCTGCCTTATCGTTTGAATCATTGCTCTGTTCTAACGTAGAAGTTTGAGTTTGTTTTTGATACTACAGAAGCCTCTACGCGACCAGCTGTTCCGTTGCTTTGCCTCTGACCCTGCGGTCAAGCCTGCTCATCTCTGCTCAGCTCAGCCCGATAGCTGTAAGTGATATTTTCCCCATTCCCCTTTTCTGTGTGCCGATTTGTGAGAGGTGCATGAGTGATGGATTTGGGAAACCTGGTTTCGATTGGAAGACTTTCGGTTTGGAAGGGGCTGCGTTGAAGCAGTTTGTTGAGGATGAGCGCGCACGAGAGAAAGCAGAACAGAACAGTGAGAGAGACCAGCGAGCGGAAGTAAGGGAAAACTTACTTGCAGAACAGGAGTTGTTAAAGTTAAAGATAGATCTCGAGGAGGCGAGAAATCGAAATCAAGCTAGCATAGGCAGCGCAGCGCAGGCGGAAAATACTGCGGGTAGGGCGCCTAAGTTACCTGCTTTCCAGGATGGGAAGGACCAGATGGACGCTTATTTGAGTAGGTTTGAGCGATATGCAAAGGCTCAACAATGGCCTGTCGGGTACTGGGCATCCCATTTGAGTGCGCTACTTACAGGAAAGGCGTTGGAAACGTACGCTAGGATTGATGAGGATGATTCTCGGGACTACACCAAAGTTAAGCAAGCGCTATTGGAGCGATATTCGTTAACTAGTGAGGGTTTCCGTAAGAAGCTGCGTGCAGCGAAACCGGAGAGTGGGGAGTCTGCCTCCCAGTTTGTGAGTAGGATGCGGAGCTATTTGATCAATTGGATGAAGTTATCGGGTTTACAACCCGGATATGAGAATTTGGTAGAGTTGATGCTAATGGAACAATTCTACACGAGTTGTCCACATTCCATGGCCATGTTCATCAAGGAAAATCGGCCTAGGAATCTGGGACACCTGATCGACGCTGCCGACAGGTATATCGAGTCACGTACGGGGTGGAATGTGCACCCCGGTGGCAAAGGTCAATCTAATGATAAACATGTTCCATCCAATCGTCGTCCTGATACAGGTGGTCGTCAGAAACAGCCGGACAGCAGGCCAAAAGGTGGTGGGCCACCAAACAAGGGTGTGTGCTACATATGCGGAAGTCCAGGACATAGGGCACGTGACTGCACCAAGCGCCCAAGGTCAGAGAAGCTGGGGGCCGGCTTAGTCGAACCAAGTCCACGGTCAGGCGAGGGGAAGGATGCGACGACGGGTCGTGAGGGCGACTCCGCGGGTCCTACGGCCGAGAACCGTGACCAGAAACGGAGCACGCGTGGCAACAGGACTGGTGAGGAAGGATTCTTACTTTTGGATTCTTGTGTCTCCTGCAACCTCGATGCTGATGCACTGACTGTTGACCCGGCAGTACGACGCTTGAGTGAAGTGGGTGGAACGAAGCCAGTGAGAACCATGCCGGTGGCCAGGGGACTGCTGAACAACCGTGAGGTCGATGTGCTTCGAGATAGCGGCTGCTCGACAGCGGTAGCCCGAGCGGACTTCATCGAACCGTCACAGATGACTGAACAGAAGAGGACGTGCATTCTGATTGATGGCACGGTAAGGACATTTCCAGTAGCGAATGTTCATGTTGACACACCCTATTTCACGGGAAAGATTGAGGTGCTTGGTGTCGACAATCCTGTGTATGATCTGATTTTGGGTAACGTTCCAGGCGTCCGTCCACCGAACGCGCCCGATGGCGAGTGGAGGCCAAGGGAGCAACCCCACCCGGAAGGACTAGCGGTGGAGACTCGGAGCCAGCGACGGAACACGGAAAGACCTTTGCGGGAACTCAACGTACCAGGCCAGGTCGCGATCGTCACCGCGGACCAATTTCGACAGGAGCAGGAGAACGACAGCTCACTCAACGGCGTCCGAAGGAAGATTGACTCTAAGGTTGAGACAGTGAGTCACAGTGGTAAGAGTGTCATGTTCGTCATGAAGGGGAAGTACATGTACCGGCGGCTGTCTGCTCCCCAGACGGATGTGATATGGCAGTTAATTGTGCCTGAGAAGTTTCGCCGTCACGTGATGTCTCTGGCTCATGAATCGATCCTTGGTGGGCACCTGGGAAATCACAAGACGCTCGAGAAAATCACCGCAAACTTTCATTGGCCAGGGGTTGGAGCTGATGTTCGGCGCTACTGTCGTTCGTGTGACGGATGCCAGCGTTCCTCGCCCAAGGGTAAGGTAGTGAAAGTGCCACTAGGGGCAACCCCCCTCATCGATGAACCGTTCAGAAGGGTAGCTGTGGACCTCGTGGGGCCGATCAAGCCGATTACCGGGAAAGGAAACAGGTACATACTAACATTGGTGGACTACGCCACGAGATACCCGGAGGCTGTTGCGCTGCGGAACATTGACACCCCCCACCGTTGCAGAGGCATTACTGGCGATTTTCTCCCGGGTTGGATTCCCACGCGAGATGCTCACCGATCGGGGGAGTCAATTCACCTCGGAAATCATGAGAGAGGTATGCAGGTTGATCTCGATAGACCACTTCACCACCACGCCCTACCATCCAGCCTGCAACGGTCTGGTTCACCCACCACGCCCTACCATCCAGCCTGCAACGGTCTGGTGGAACGCTTTAACGGCACACTTAAACTCATGCTAAAGAAGATGTGCGAGGAGAGGCCCATCGATTGGGGACCGATATCTGGATGCTCTACTCTTTGCGTACCGTGAGATTCCACAGGGACAGTACGGGTTTCGCTCCGTTTGAGCTGCTATACGGCAGGGTCGTCAGGGGGCCCCTCATGATCGTGAAGGAGCTATGGACCAACGACCATACTCAACCAGAGACGAAGACAAACGTACCAGTTTGTGCTGGATCTGAAGGAAAAGATGGCAAAGACTGTGGAGATGGCTCAGGGTGAACTCCGGAAGTCACATGACCGTTACAGACAGAGTTACAATCGCAAGGCGAGACAGCGTTCGGTCAAGATTGGCGATGAGGTGCTGGTGCTTCTACCAACTGACAACAACAAACTTCTCATGCATTGGAAGGGGCCATTTCGAGAGTCGTGGGGGACCCGTCGGTAAGCTCGACTACAGGGGTCGACATGGGGCACCGAGTAACGACTCTTCATGCGAACCTTCTAAAAAGGTACATCGGAGGGATGAACGGGGGACGAGACTCGACCAGGGTACACCGCTCGACGTAGCCGCAACCGCTGTCGTCGAGGACCGAGGACATCGATGATGACGAAGTACTGAGTCGCCGCATGTCGAATGAGGCGTTGCTTCATTTTTACCTCGACCTCGGCCGGCGGACCCAAGGAGTGGAGGATGTCAACATCGATGCGGGGTTAACACGGCAAGACAGTCGCGAGCAGGTGGAAACGACTTCTGAACGAATTCGAGGAGGTGTTGACTGCTGATCCCCGGTGTGACGACTGCTGCTGGTGAGCACGACATACGGCTGACTCATGACGAGGCCATCAAGAGTAGGCCATACCCCATTCCCATGCGATGAGGCAAACGGTGAGGGAGGAGGTCAAGGAAATGATGGACCGTGGCGTCATCGAGCCATCGTCGTCACCGTATGCGTCGCCCTTGGTTCTGGTAAAGAAAAAAGACGGTTCGAACAGGTTCTGCTAGTGACTTCAGGAAGCTCAACGCCGCGACCATCACAGATGCGGAACCCATACCCGACCAGGAGGAGATATTTGCTAAGCTGGCGAGGAGTAGATACTTCACAAAGATAGACTTGACGAAGGGTTATTGGCTGGTGCCGCTCACGGAGAGGCAGCAAGACCGATGACAGCTTTCATCACCCCGGATGGACTGTATCAGTTCCTGACAATGCCATTTGGATTGGTTCAACGCCCCCGGCGTCGTTCAGTCGCATGATGAGGACAGGTGCTCAGAGGGGTTCAGTGCGTTGACAATTTCATTGACGACATTCTCATCCACACTAGGACGTGGGGAGCATCACTTAGAAGTGCTACGACAAGTCCATGTGTCGGCTCAGGGAAGCAAACTTGAAGGCCAAACCCAAGAAATGTTTTGTGGGGCACGAAACTATCGAGTTCTTGGGTCACGAAGTCAGCAAAGATTGCGTGAAGCCGAACTTGGACAAGATTGACGCCATTGTGAATGCACCGCAACCACGACGAAGAAGCAGCTGAGGTCCTCTCTTAGGGCTAGCAGGCTATTACAGAAAGTTTGTCCCCAACTTCTCGGCGATAGCCGTGCCTCTGACTGATCGGACCAAGAAAGGAGAGCCGAATGAGGTTAGGTGGGAGGACGCGCAAGAACAAGCGTTTCGGAGTTTGAAGGCATTAGCTAGCTAATGACCCATCCTCCATCTGCGGATGTTCAGAAGCAGTTCATCCTCCGGACGGATGCATCCGACGCGGGAGTCGGTGCGGTACTGCTCCAGGATGACGAGGGAAGAAATTTCCGGTGGCCTACGCGAGTAAAAAACTTCTGCCCCGTGAACGTGCCTACTCGACGATTGAAAAAGAGTGTTTAGCGGTTGTTTGGGCGGTGCAGAAGTTCGAACCTTACCTCTACGGGCGGAGTTCGTACTCGAAGTTGACCACGAGCCGCTACGATCGATGAAGAAGGGAAAAGTGGCGAACGGCGCGTCATGAGATGGGCCCTTGCCCTGCAGCCCTACCAATACCGGGTGGAGGCAATTAAGGGAACCGATAAGTCGGCGCTGACTACTTGAGTAGGCAAGCATTGAAAGAAGTAGTTTTGTATGTGAATTTCTGCGGAGAGAAAAGCGGAAAACCGACCGCTTAATTGATTTGCAGGATTTTTTTTTTTGTTTTTATTTATTTTTATTTTTTTTGGAAAAAAAAAAAACTTAAGAAGGGGGTAAATTGTCACAGTAGACTTGAGCCCAGACTAGTTTGTTTAGTTTATGTGGCAAGTACCCAGCACGTGCAGAGCGGATGATGGTTTGTAATTGTATTATTCCGTGTATCGCCTCAGTAGGTAGCGCTTGTTCAACTTGTGCGTGTTTTATTGATTGCCCGGCATAGCAGCGAGTTCGGTTATTAGTTGTGGGGGGATTAGCGCGATTGCGTGTCGCATTGTGATTGGTGCGGCACGATCGGACACGGGGCTGTGATTTGCGTATGAATTAGCGCCGCGCTAGTAACGGGGACGCTGGGGTCGTTACCGCGTTTTAGGGCCAATTAGAGTTGCGCGCTGTAGTCACATGATAGCAGGGTGATCGTGATTGGGCGAATTGTGGTACACTCCACAGTCTGTGATTGGGGTGAACGGGATGTGTACACTGGTGAATGTGGTGATCGGGGTATGAGAGTTGAGGCGGATTTGAGAGACAGCAGAAGCCACTAAGATCTGAATGAGAGCAGACCTGTTTAGCCACCAATTGGAGGCGTGTCTAGAGACGCGGGAAGTTCGGGGCGAACGAGTACTTTGCTGAGGAGAGCGAGTGTTTTCTCCCGTAATTTAACTGTCCAAGATATCGGGCTGTAATAGCAGAATTGTGCAGACGACCGTGGCGCATTTAGAGACGGATTCCTCCGGAGTGGCAAGCATCGGTGGTCAGCTTCGCATAGGCTTCGCAAACGACAGATAGCTCCGCATACGCTCAGGCGGAATTTGGGCTCCAGACACCAGGACACTGAGACACTGGCTGGACACCGACAGACGAGGGCAACAGCGTCACCCCGGGAAGCGTTAACGACGACGGGGCAGATCTTCGAGCCGAGACGACCACGTGGGTCTTCGCGAGCACGTCTCCGCGCGCGCTACGGACGGGCACCGACATCGAACTGGGTTCGACAAGCACGGTAGCGTGGACACTACTTCCGCGGGTAAACCGGTATCGCGATAAAAACACTGGCTGATAGCCTGAACTCTTGAACATTATTAATATCCGCAGCTAGCTGAACATTTGATTACTTTCTACTTGACACAGCAATTATTGTACTTTATTGTAATTAAAATTCTCAATTATTTGTCAATACTGTGTACGTTGCGCTTGATTTATTCGTACTGTGGTATGCCGCAAACCTTTTGACATTGGTTGGCTAGTTGACGTCAAACCAACCTTTTACAAACAACCACATTTCGACGGTAGGCAAGCCAACGTTACGCCAACGTTTCACTTACTATGTAGTGTCCGTTCTTGGTTGGTTGAAAGGGATTTGGCTAGCGATTGATAGCAACATAATTATGATACAAATGATGAATACTTATTATTAATCATAACTTTCGGTCTTTCAAATTCCGAATAAGTGCATACACATAAGCTTTCGTGAATAGGACACCGATGTACATTAATTACGGGCACTACCCAGCAAACACAAAACGTTTACTAAACGTTTTTATTAGGTCACGTAGGTCTTCGTCTTTAATCAACGTTTAAAAACATTCTTAAAACGTCTCCAGCATCCGACAGGTTTTTCTGCTGGTCCTTGCACTTGAAAGCAATTACATGAAAGGTTTTTTATTGTTTTTTGGTAACGTGCAACGTTTTAAAAAGGTCCATTTGGCACGTTCTAAAAAACGTTTTCAATCTTTCACAAATACACGTTTTAAAACGTTTTTCACATAACGTCCAAATACCAACTTTGAACCTGTTTAGAACGTTCAGAAAACGTTCACTTGTTAGTGTTGGGTAGCATTCACTAATGTGCAGCCAAATAATCGTCTTTGATGAAATATAATTTATAATGAAAATATAAATAAGATTTTAATAATGTTTCGATTTATATAGCGTTTTAATACAGTTATTATTACCCCGGTCATCGGGGGGTTATTGGACACACTCACAATCAATCCACACTTGCACTTTCTGATCTCTTGGGAGCAAGGCATGCTGGTCATAGGCGCAGCAGTCCACGATATACAATAGGACCGCGCTTCTGTAATGTATGCAAATATTATGCGTGTAATATTAAGTAAAATACATACACGTTCCACTCCTACAGGGTAAATGGTAAAACGCAGCAATATTGGATTAATTGTCTTGCTTAATTAAGGACAAACGAGAACGCGAACATTTTGCCACACCACGTTCTACAAATGTTCACGGTTCAAAGTTATGTTATTATAATTATGAACACCACTACACCAGTATGTTTTTAGAGCAGGCTGATGAATGCGAAGTTATATAGCATTGATGATTTAATTCATCAACTATGTACGAATCACTGACAAAAATGCTGGAAGTGTTTTTGTTACAAACAGAATCTTCTTAGATTTCGCGAAAGGACTACTAATACACTTTTTCCTAAATAGTGCTATGTTCATATAAATTCGCATAGACTTTGTACTACATCTCCATCGTGCTCGATTGCCCCCAGGTCATGGGGTATTTATCCGATATCACACACTAACTTATGATGTTTTTTCTTCTTGATTACCGATTACATATGGAGTTTCAAAATGATCTGTAGTGGTACCAGCGTTTTTTCCTCATTTGTATAAACGATTTCCAAACTACGTTATTATTTCCATTTGGGATTGTTTGCAGATGATTTTAGCCGGTTTCTCACTTTTAGAGGAGTATTTACACATAGATTTAAATGTAAGTAGGTCAAATATTGACGCATTTCATATAGTTGTAAAGAAAATATATTATACCAAATTCATGCGTTTTAGAAATCGTTACCGACAAAACAGTTTTTGGTATCAAGGATTCGGTATTAAAGGATAGTTGAGTTAGTTTTGGTAATAGAGGCCGTTACACAATATTTGTGTGAGATAATCAAACATGGAGTGTCGAGTTTGAAAGAGCATGCAATTGTAATGACAGAATAAAACTTAATTTGATCAAATTGTTTCAGAAAAGCCTAAGATATCCATAAACCTAACATTTTAATAATTGTAGGGGAATAGACAATATAATGTAACTTTGAATGGGCCGCTAAACAATTTCAAAATTGCTCTTCTTTTTAGAAAGGTTGTGTTATTAATTTCGAGCATGGTGGAGTCACTGGGTCTAACTGTCTGTTTGTAATGTAATGATGCATGGTTTAGTTACTAATGCTCACCAAAGCTGAACTCGCTTTATCAAGACTCAACTATCCTTTTAATGAAAACACAAGTGGATTGCACTTCATTTGTAGTAATATAGATACAAATATTACGAAAAAAAGATTGAACCACTGCCATATATTTCACGGGGGAAATTGATTTAACAAAATGCAGGATAGCTAAATCAAGACAGATATAGGGAAACAGTCCAATTTCATAACATTAGGCAGTAATTTTTAGATGAATCTCCATGCGACTTAAAATGTACAATGTCACGATATGGATGTCTTAAATTGTACAATAATTCAAATATATTTTAATTATGTTCTACCAACAATGTATGAAAACGTTTTTGAAACATTTTGGGATTGTTGTAATATTATCGATAATACAATGTGCAGTATATACTTGTATTGCTTATATAGGTTGTTCAAGGGCTAGAGGTTTTGACTTATAGTACTATTGGCAAGTACTATCATGTTTAATAAATGACGGGAAATGTGAAATATTGTACATTATATGATTTTGTAAAAATTTGTATATTGCTATCGGGGTTCATGATCGATTATAAACGATCATAATAGTGAACAAAAAAAATTCTATTTTTGCTTATTATTTGTATTGAAAACAGTGTTATCATATCCTTGTTTTCCTATATAATTTGTCTTGTAACATTATCGATAATATAATGTGCAGTATATACTTGTATTGCTTATATAGTTGCTCAAGGGCTAGTTTTGACTAATTTACTATTGCAATGTCTATCCTTTTTAATAAATGACGGGAAATTGTGAAATATTGTACATTATATTATGATGTTGTTGAATTGGTAATTAATACAATTAAATTAAATTTACGAAATTAACAAAATATTGGGGTGGGTGCAAAGCCCTGCGAGCTGTGTCCCCCTCTTTATTCACTTTTGATACACCTATTAATTAGTGATTTATGATCGGTAAAGGTTCGTTCCGCAATCGATCCCAATGCGTCGTAAGTGGGCCAACAATAGGTGATTTCAAGTATGGTCTTTAAGGCCCGGTGTAAGTGTTTATTACACACAAACGCCGGTTTGATAAACCACTAACACCAACCCTAAACACCATACTTGAAAATCACCTCCATTGGGCCTAATGCAGAATCGCTATCGGGGTTTCATGATCCGATTATAAACGATCATAATAGTGCACAGAGAAAAATTGCTTATTTTTGCTATGATATTTGTATTAAAAACAGTGTTAACTTGTCCTTGTTTTTCTATATAATTTATAAAACTATAAATGACCACCCGAATATAGTGTTGTGAATGATGATTCAAAGGCTGATTATTTTAGAATCTACTCTCAATCTACTCTCGGCAGTTACTAACTATTAACAAATGTTCATAGTATGTATAGGATATATATACTAAGCCGATGGCATAGTAAATTATTTAGGACGATAGGATAGGATCGGATAGGATAATAGGAATATAATTAGGATTAGGTGTAGGATAAGTATGAAATGTTTGCGTGGACGGTATGGTAGACTTTGTAACACCATGCAACTTATCAATCATTTTTTTTTTTGTAATGGTTGGCTCAAGGTTGGCTCATGGTTGGCTCATGGTTGGCTCAAGGTTGGCTCATGGGTTGGCTCAAGGTTGGCTCATTGGTTGGCTCAAGGTTGGCCCGAAGTAGTCGTATTAACGTTGGGGTTTAGTCGGCTCAATGTTGGCTTGACGTCAGAAATAGCCAAATAAAAGGTTGGGCAAACGTTGGCGCAACATCGTAGCAAGACGTTGCTTATGGGGGTTGGGCCAACGAGTGGCCCAGCGGCAAGAATGACGTGGGCCAAACGTCACGTTTTAACGTTGGCCCGGACAATTGACTTATATAGTCGTATTAACGTTGGGGTTTAGTCGGCTCAATGTTGGCTTGACGTCAGAAATAGCAAAATAAATGGTTGGGCAAACGTTGGCTGCAACATTGGCAATTGACGTTGGCGTATGGGGGTTGGGCCAACGAGGGCCCAGCGGCAAGAATGACGTGGGCTAGACGTCACGTTTTGACGTTGGCCCAACATGACCGTCCTACATTGGGCCAACGATGGGCCAACGTAGGCATTGTTATCTGGGAATCGTATAGGCGCAATAATACATTTTAAACAGGAATTATTACACATAAATGTGTTTTGTTATCGCCCAGAGAGACCACTTTCTACTCCACGCCAATTTTTGGGCAAATCACTAAGATTATCGGGATTAACAGAACGGTATACAAGTCCAAACTGGAGATGGGGTGTGGGAAGGACCCTTGCATGGTCACACCCCTTTGTGCACATTAAGACTGGAACTAAAAAAGCACATCACGAGCTCGAAATGTTTGTCGTAATTTCTTTGTTTCATGCAATCACAATTATTATAAAAGGATAATTACTGTAATGTCTTACAGTCACATAAGACACAAAAACCATTTCACGTTGTTTTTTGATAGGTGAACAAATACTACAGTATGAATAAAGAATATTCACGCCAAGTCCTAGAATGCATTTTGACTGAAGTGGATAGTGTGATTATCCAGTTGTTTCCCTTTGTTTTGTTTTGGGCCGACATATTCGCTAAGTTGTTTATAACCCAACCCAACCCCCCTTTTCCGTTAGAGTGGAATTGGTCAGGGTTAGTTATTGCTAAAAGGTTCTTTGAACAAAATCGAAAGAGCATTGACATTCAAAATGGACTTTGTTATTTGCAGTATTTGGCTGCACTTCAGTTCTATCATATATTATATTACATATGTGCACTACACTGAATTCATATAATTATAACTTGCAAATGTGAAAACAAGATAAGAAGAGTGTTATTGAGGTTAGCGTTACCTGGTCACAAATTTATTGAACTGTTACACAGCGCCATGACAAATCTTGCTTCAATTTGGGAAAACTCCTGATTATAGTTTAATTTCATTTTAGAAAAGAAATCTCTAGGGGGAATATCGACATCAATATTGTTAAAGGGATAGTACAGTTTACTCAATAGAAGTATCATTTAAAACATTTTTGAAACATTTTGGTACATTTTCAGAAATATTTTCTTAAATGTTTTCTTAAATTATTAAATAAAAGTTATTCCCTAACATTAAAGTCATAACCTGTAAGTGTCAGATATTGCACACAATGACATTTGAGACTTTCAATCCTATATCAATATCATTGTAAAATACAATTGAAAGATTTGTGAAAGTTTGAAAGAAAACGAACACTGTTTACCTAGTGAAAAAACGAATATTGAGTTTCATATTTTATCACCGAATACTGCCTGTCTGCCATACATTGTCACAGGAATAATTAGCCTTTTGAGATATTCGCGCCCGTGTATGTTTACTCGCTACAGGGACGTAGTACAGAATTAATGGAATTCGCGTTCAAAGTTCAATATCCGGAATGTTCCCACGGAGGGGGTACGCGCGCTGCAATGCGGACGCAATTAGCTACGGACTATTCAAAACCGTTGGCCAACGGTTTTGAAATATGATTTTCAATGATAATTATCTTCATACTAAAGGGACATTTTGAACAAACTCAAACCTATTGTATTCTTCTCTACCATAAGCTAAACAACACGGTAGAAAGAGAAACGAGGAAGCTCCAATAATTTTCGTGGATTTGGACACTTTACAGGTATGACCTTTAACTCCAATTAAAGTATATTCATGGATATTACAGTCGTTCTGAACAAGATTCGATCAAACAAAATGTATCGTGTCATTTAAATTAAATGAATGCTTTAAGATTTGCACTACCTTACGAACAAATTATTCTTCAAGCGCCATGTTAACCACAAAAACATATCTACACCTATAACTATCACATATAAAATTACAATATGTGTCTTAAAAAAGAAACAAATCTAATCATCCTGGTGAAATTATAGATAAACCTGTGTTTTTCTCCCTACGTAACAAAGGCCTTAAATAGCATGTTGTAATGTATGCTCGTATAGGGCATACGTGTAGTCATAATTAAATGTAGTTGTATTAGTAACCTATTCAACCAACAGTCATCAGTTATAAAAGTGTACACGGATATTATCAACGCCATAAAATCAATAACGATATCACTATGAATAAATCTTATTATGCTCATATCGGTCGATTTCAAGTGTACTATAACCATCCTACTTTTCATTTCTTAACTTGTTTATGTTACATATACATGTATCTTGTAACCTATAAATCACCTATCTAAGCGCGTACATAATATATATTATGTTTATTATTACGTGCTTAATAAGAATTGTATGATTTATTATTATTATACAATTGTTTTGCAAGCAAATATACATTATCACAATCCTCCACCTTATTTGTTAGTTTAGATTGTAACCAATACAATACAATAACACTACCCGAGAAAATTCACAATTGCATGCTGGTACAAGATCGTTAGGGGTTAAAGATATATATACTAATTATGATAAAACGCTGCCAAAGATCACTGACGTGGTACCACCAATGTTTAGTTATGTAATCATTGAGCGTACACACGAGATTGGGGGGGGGGGGGGGGGGGGGGGGGAGGGGGGCGGGGTGGGTACGACGTGCTCACCCTCAATCCCCCTCCCCAATTAATTTACCAACAATGTTGAATATGAAAATTAAGTGTCAGCCGTCCTGTATATTGCAGTGTTACAGATGCATGTGAATGCAGCAAATTGGTTCCCTACCCCCTAATACCCTATACTTATTGTGTTACTTATTACATTGCCCTTCCAAGATTTACAACCTACGTTTAACACTGTTCTAAAATACAATGTAGATGATTAGCTCATAATCAAGGGTAGTTCATTACACCCCCATTGCAAATTGGCAATCTATTTTGTTTGAGAAGTCTTTTAAGGAAATATTAAAATAAGTTAATTATCCTAGTAATTAACAACACTGAACGGCGATACATTAAAACTATCCTGTATATTTGTTATATACGCCACCCAAAAGTATCATCACCCAAACATTACGTATTTACCCCTTAATATAGCAATGGTGAGTAACAACAAAACTACTTCAACATGTATTTAAAAATTGTACACCACTTCAAAGACAAATTATACCTTCAATGCTGTGTAAACAGATACGACTTTCTTCTACTACCAACATAATTATCTTATCATTATATGCGTGACTATCACTGCAATGCAACAATTATCATATTTGCGTTTTAATTTTCAACAAATTTATATAAAAATCACCTTTAAATAAACGGGATGACTTGAACAAGAGAAACATATATACTAGACGTAGAACAGCATATATGTGCGCAACAAATGTTAAAGGAAAAGTCTTACAAGTTACGATACAATACAAAGAGAGGGGAGAAAAGAGATGGACAGGGATGCTTACAAACACAAGGCTGCACGTAGCCACACACATAAATACAAGCTTATGTGAAATAACCACCTTTAATAAACATTCAAATTCATATATAATAAACAAATATACCAGCACTGAGAGCCTCTAGTGAAATTATGGATCGAAGGTGATCAGGGAAAAACACTATTTTCTGCAGGGTAGGCGAGAGCCCCGAAGAATATAGGTGCCTTTTCTGTCACCGAGGAATCCATAATTTCACTAGTGGACTCGAAATAGTGCATGATATATTTGTTTTATATCCTTCCAATACTAAAAATTGTTTTTACTTACCATAAATCTCAATTTAAGTCGATGATTCAGACCGGTCGAAGTCACAGAATGCCTTTAATGCACACACACGGCCGTACACGTATACACACACTGCATATAGCACTGGCGTACATTAACACATACAGCTAGTGCATGCAGTGCACGCTAGCGCTGCAAGTTAAAGGCAATGGTGAGTTTTGGTAATTTCCAAAAGTGCCCCCCCTCCCCCAACATAAATTGTGAACGGATTTAGCTGATTTCAATTCCATATGAAAGATCATCGAAAAAAACATGGGAAACAATAAAATTCCCATTCAAATGCTCTAATGTGTTGTGAAATTTGCTTTCAAAATATCATATCAAAAGTGGTTGACGCCCGGGGTATCACTTGTTTAGAGAACGCTAGTGCGAGGCACTAGCGGTCTAGGTCCTTCTGATAAAGAACTGAAACCAAATATATTTTGTGCACTGCTAATTGTGCTTAAAATTATACATATGATACGGTACTTACCAGCAATTTCACTCTCACATATGTGATCCAACTATTCGGGTGGATTAAGATTAGATTTTTTCATATCCATTCCGCAAAAAATCAGTGGATATATGCGCCTCATGGACCAGTCTCTCCGTGTTGTTAGCGTGACTTGTGACCGAAAGGCGAACGAAATGGGGCTCGCGAGTTGCGATACATACTACACGTACTACTGTATTACCGCACTACAGGTCCCGTATTAAGGAACCTAGCAACGGCTAGTGCTTTGCGCTGGGCGTTCTCTAGAGTTATTTGACACTTCGAGGTTGTAACGGCTCTTTTTGAATGATATCAGGGTTTTACTTTGTCGTTTGTAATTGTGTATACTTTTCGAGCATGGTGAAGTTTATAACTATTAGTTTGTACCGTAATCGTGCAGGTTTTGGTTACTAAAGTTAAATTTTGACCAATACTCACCATTATCTTTAATTGGTTGAATGTCGAATTACTGTCACAACACTAGCGAAGGACAACGCCTGCGAAAATGTGTACCATTTTCGGAATTTTTAAATTCGAATACCGCCATGTTATACATGAAATGCATCTCTATAATATTCTTTGGAACTTATTGATATTTCACGGGGTGAAAATATTCTGTATTATTGTTTAAAATTATTAGTTGGGAAAGATCTCGGTCGAGCATCGTCGCTCGAGAAGTTAAAACAAGACCTCCGCTCCGCAGAAAGCTTTTATAACACGCATCTCTATGCCCATGGGAGAAAATGTGCTATATCCGAGATTGACGTCATTCATGGGTAATAGTGTCACTATACCATAAATGACGCACGAGTATGCACCACAGTATCTTCCATGGGCGGATTACTATGTTTTGGTCACATGACGCTATGTAGACCAATCCCATGAACAGGACTTCTAATTAATGAAAGACATAAAACTACACTATATATTTGCATTTAAACGGGATGTTTTGAACAAGAGGAATCAATTTTCTAGAACGTAGGGAACAGCAGACATGTGCGTAACAAAATGTGAAAGTAAAGTCTTATCAAGTTACGACGGAAGACAAAGAGGGGCGGGGGAGGGGGGGGGGGGCGGGGGGACAGAATGTTTACAAAAAAATGTACGTATCCACACACTCAAAGGCAAAATAATGTAAAATAGTCACCTTACATTATCTTGAATTGTGGTACCCTAAACGTAGAATAAATGACGAGAAGAGAATAACATTATATCTTACTGTCCATGTCTGAGCCACGAAACAACATTAAACAGATAAATATAACGTAAATTGTTTATGTGGTTGATTGAGTCAATACACTTAGATGTTAACAAGGAAAGCAAATAGTAAATACGTACATCAAACTAGAGTGAATATCTTAAAGGGGGATATGACCGATTATTAAGTCCGACATGGGTCAAACATAACCGAAGAGTTTATTACTTTGAGCGCTTGCCGTCATGAATTATGGCCAAAGTCATTACAGTTAAAAATATGGTCATACATTTTGGACATGATATGTGTTCAGTGCAAAGTATGTATTATTTGTACATGTTGATATAATAAGATAACATTATACAGTTATAACATGGCGGTGGAGGGGATAGCACGGGATATAATATTTCATCCCGAGGGGATTTTAAATGCTATTCGAGGGAAGAGTAAATAAGTCCCGCAGACGAAGTCGAGGGACTTATTTCTTCACGAAATAGCATTTGAAATCCCGAGGGTAGGAATATTCCGTGATTTTCCCGACAACAAATGTAATAACTGTTTTATCATCTGACTGTCTAAAATGCCCGTTTGCACTCGCCCGCGAGGAGTCACCTGACATGCATGTACAGTGCAGTAAACAGTAACGGTAGGCGCCGGAAGTCGCCTGGTACGGTATGCGTACAGCCCTTGACGTTGACGCGAATGGCAGGGGTGAGATATACCCATGAAATAGCCTAAATTATTCCTGGCCGCGGCATGTACTGTATTTGCTAGTCAGGTGATAACACGGAATATTTCATCCCGAGGGATTTTAAATGTTACTATGAGGGAAGAGTAAATAAGTCCCGAGACGAAGTCGAGGGACTTATTTTCTCACGAAATAGCATTTGAAATCCCGAGGGTAGGAATATTTCGTGATTTTCCCGACAACAAATGTAATAACTGTTTTATCATCTGACTGTCAAAATCTGTGGCACTCGCC